>NW_021024804.1:2497668-2557972 GCF_004153795.1 Camellia sinensis
TATCTGGCAAAGCAGTCCATGTTTGGCACTACTTTTTCAAAAATCTGTTTCTCAAAACGATTTGCCAGATTTGGACTCTTTGGTTCAGATTAAGAACCGTGACACAAATCGAGTCCGAACTGTAGTAGCACGAGGTCCCAAGCGGGCGCTGTTACAACATGCTACCTCAACCTATGGGGCTGCCATACAGATTTCAAGCCGAGGATACACCCCTGGGCATTTAAACCAGACTTTAGTCTCGGAAATCCCGAACCTTTGCGTTCTAGGCATCAGCCATTCGAACTCTAGTTTCCACCATCTCAGTTGATCTCTTAGAAACTCACCGCAAACACAGGCAGGTGGCTATACCAGACCACCGGAAAGTCGTTCGGGCACGACAAACACTAAAGGAATTGCACCTTTAGAGGATTTAAGGTCTAATAGATCGGAGAGTGCACAAGATAGTGCGAGTGGAGATGTAGGATTTAAGGTCTCCTAGACCAAAGGATTTAAGGTCTTCCAGACCAGAGAGTGCACAAGACAGTGCGAGTGATACAAAAATATAATGTGCCCAAGACAGTGTGATGCAGAGTGAATGCACAAAACAGTGCTAAGAAGATGCACAAAACAGTGCGATACGGGTTGAAATGCACAGGACAGTGCTAACAAGATGCACAAAATAGTGCGATGCAAGAGTGAATGCACAAAACAATGCTATACAGGTGCACAAGACAGTGCGATGTGGATTAAATGCACAAAACAATGCAATGCAATGCACTAACAAGTACAGGTAAGGTGCGCAAGACAGTGTGAGCAATGCAATGCACTAACAAGTGTAGGTAAGATGCGAACGAAAGCGCGAACAATCCAATGCACTAACAAGTGTAGGTAAGATACGCAAGAAAGCGTGAACAATGCAATGCACTAACAAATGCAGGCAAGATGCGCAAGAAAGCGCGAACAATGCAATGCAAGAAAAAAGCATGTAATGAAATGCACAGGATAGTGCGATGTGCAAAAAAACGCGAGTATAAACTGCACAAAACAGTACGATGTGCAAGAAAGCGCGAGTGTACACTGCCCAAAACAATGCGATGCGCAAGAAAGCGTGAGTGTAAACTGCACAAAACAGTACGATGCGCAAGAAAACGCGAGTGATTTGAAATATACTAAACAGTGCGATGCGCTAAACAACGCGAGTGATTTGAAATGCACTAAACAATTCGATGTGCTAAACAGCACGAGTGATTTGAAATGCACTAAACAGTGCGATGCGCTAAACAACGCGAGTGACTTGAAATGCACTAAGCAATGCGATGCGCTAAACAGCGCGAGTGATTTGAAATGCACTAAACAGTGCTCCGAACTAATCTGGATATTGCAGTGTTCATAATGAGTTTTGATCATCATCAAACATCATACTATATTTATATTTTTTTTATATACAGAAAACACATATAATATTATTTGTGCATTTACATGATGATTGATATCTTCTATTATAAACCTTCAATCTATAAAGTGTTTTAAATGGATTTTTTCAAAAAAATAAAAATTAAAAAAAATTTAAATAGTTGTGGAATAGTTTACAGAAATTATTTACAAAAATTAAATATCTTGGGACCATTACATTTGGGTTTGTGTTATGTTCCATTAAAGTTATACGGTGCCGAATTTATAAGATGCTTGAGCATTACAATAATTTGAGAATAGCCACAGCATCTTAAATTATTGTTGTGTATAAACTTAGAAAATTATTATATTAGATGGCATCTTATTACTTGCATTTAAATTAGTAAAATTAATTATTTTACCCACAGGAAGATAATTGTTTTATTAATTTATTTGGAATAAGATAATAAGTTAAATATCAAAATAGAAATTTTTTATGTCCACAGATAATGGAATTTTTTTATTTTTTGTGAGAGATATTTATGAGTCTTATTGATAAAGTTAAGAAAATTTGATGCAAGTTGCAATCTTTACCCACAAGGAGATTATAATTTACTTTATTTTTATTTTTTGATAGCATGATTTGTTCTTGGTTGTTGCAGTTATTCCTACTACATTATTGAGTTCTGAATCATCTCATATTCCATTTTTTAGTGGTGAAAATTTTTCTTACTAGCAAGATAAGATTCTTTTGACTTTGGGGTGCATGGACCTTGATTTGGCGCTTCGTGTGGATGAACCACCTGTTCCCACGGAATCAAGTACACTAACTGAGAGGGCTTCTTTTGAGCGGTGGGAGCAATCTAATCACTTTAGTTTAATGCTCATCAAGTCCCATATCAGTAAGGGCATTATGGGTTCAATCCCTGACTGCAACAAGGTTAAGGTCTTCGTGAAGGCTATTGAAAAGCAATTTGTGACATCTGATAAGGCATTAGCCAACACCCTAATGAAGAAACTCTCAGGCATGAGACTTAATGGTTCTAAGGGTGTGCGTGAACACATTATGGAAATGCAAGACATTGCAACTCAACTTAAAACATTGGAGATAGAGATTTCTGAGTCATTCTTAGTACATTTTATCCTTAACTCTCTTCTTATAGAATATAGTTCTTTCAAAATTTCTTATAACACATAGAAGGAGAAATGGTCAGTATATGATCTTTTGGCCTTGTGTGTTCGAAAGGAAGAGAGATTGAAGCATAAAAAACTAGAGATTGCCAATCTTGCATTTCATGGAAAAGGAAAAGGCCGAAAGGAAAAAACTGTTCTACAACAAAAAGTGCAAATGAAGCGTTATGGCAATAAAAGTGAATGCTTCTTTTGTAAGAAAAAGTGACACATGAAGAAGGATTGTCCCAAGTACAAGACATGGCTCGAGAAAAAAAGGTAATCTATTCTCTCTTGTGTGTTATAAATCTAACTTTGTTAAAGTTCCTGATAATACATGGTGGATTGATTCTGGTTCTACAATTCATGTTGCCAATACTATGTAGGGCTTTCTCAGCCTAAGGAAACCGACAACAAGTGAACAAGGCAAGGCATCTATTCGGGAAATAGGATGCGTTCACATGTGGAGGTTGTGGGAACTTTTAGACTGATTTTAAATTCTGGCTTTGTTTTGGATCTTGAAAACACTTTTTATGTTCCATCATTTTCTAGAAATTTAGTTTCTATTTCAAAATTAGTACCTTTTGGATATACATTTAATTTTTTTAGTTCGAGTTTCAATTTATTGAAAAATAATGCCATTATTGGCAATGGTTTTTTAATTGATGGTTTATATAAAGGGTTAATTACACTAATAGTCCCTATAGTTTGGGACTTGTGTCACTTTGGTCCCTGACTTTTCAATTGTGACACATGTGATCCTGAATTTTGAATCTTGTTCCAAATAAGGACAATTGAAAATATCATTAGATTTTTCAAGGGTAAAATCATCAATTTGATAAAATATAAACTAATCTGAAAAAAATAAATGTCAAAAAAATATTTTTAATTTTTTAAAAATTATTTTTATCCGCCAATGATAAAATTATGTAAAATTAATAAAAATTACATGATTAATTTTTTAAAATTAATTTTACATGATCATCATCCAAACACATAATAAAAATTAATTTGGTAAAAAAATAAATAAATGTCTAAAAGATTTATCAATTTTACATAATTTTATTTTTAGTGGGTAGAAATAATTTTAAAAATTCAAAAATATTTGTTTGATATTTATTTTTGTCAAATTAGTTTATATTTTATCAAATTGATAATTTTACCCTTGAAAAATCTAATGATATTTTCAATTGTCCTTATTTGGAACAAGATTCAAAATTCAGGGTCAAATGTGTCACAATTGAAAAGTCAGGGACCAAAGTGACACAAACTCCAAACTATAGGGACTATTTATGTAATTTGCCCTTATATAAATTTGATTTGGATCTTTCATATGAAAATAGTCTTTTAACCTTTCATGATGGAATTGGCATAAAGAGAAGTATTACCAATGAGAACTCCTTTATGTTATGGCATAGAAGATTGAGACATTTCTCAATGGAGAGGATAAAAAGATAAGTGAATGATGGAGTTTTAAATGCTCTTGATTTTACCGATTTTGGTACTTGTGTGGATTGTATTAAGGGAAAGCAAACCAACAAGTCCACTAAAGGTGCCAAAAGGAGTTCTAATGTTCTTGAGATCATACACACAGACCTCTATGGACCATTTACCCCACCTTGTTTCAATGGTCAGAGTTATTTTGTCTCATTTATTGATGATCATACACGATATATGTATCTCTATCTTTTATTTGATAAGGGTAAGGCATTTGATGCTTTTAAAGCCTATAAAGCAGAGGTAGAGAAACAAACAAAAAAGAACATTAAAATCGTGAGATCAGATAGGGGTGGAGAATATTATAGAAGGTACACAAAATCTGGGCAAATACTTGGTCCATTTGCTAGGTTTCTTAAAGAAGAAGACATAATTGCCCAATATTTAATGCCTGGTACACCACAACAAAATGGTGTAGCTGAAAGAAGGAATAGTACACTTATGGACATGGTAAGGAGTATGCTTAGTTATTCCAATGTTTCCATAAATTTGTGGAGTGAAGCTTTGAAAACCGCTATGTATGTCTTAAATCGGGTTCCATCTAAAGTTGTTCCTAAAACACCTTTTGAATTATGGAAAGGATGGAAACCAAGTTTGAGACATTTGCGCATATAGGGTTGTCCAGTTGAGGTGAGGGTTTATAACCCACACTTAAAGAAATTGTTTCCAAGAACAGTTAGTGGTCTTTTCATTGGCTATGCTAAAAATTTCAAAGGTTTCAAATTTTATTGCCCTTCACACACACACCTAAAATTGTTGAGGCTAGAAATGCAAAATTTCTTAAGGATCATGAGTCAAGTGGGAGTGGTTTTCCTCGTGTCATAGAATTCGAGGAAATAACGGACCCTAGAAAGCAATTAGGGAATTGGTTGTTCCAAGTGTTATTCCAAATATCATTGAAGAATAACCAATACAAGAACAACCGCTCCATGAGGAACAAATCAATACAGAACCTTTTATTCAAAATTTAAATGAACTAATAGGAGTAAGGAGATCCACAAGAGAAAAGAAATTAGCAATTTCTAGTGATTACCTTCTATACCTACAAGAATCTAACTTTGATGTTGGACCTAAAGCTGATCCTAGTTCATTTTCACAAGCCATGAATGGAACCAATTCCAATTTATGGTATGATGCCATGAAAGAAGAGATGAAATCAATGCCCATAAACAAAGTTTGGGATCTTGTTGAGTTACCAAAAGAATCTAAGGTCATTGGCTTATAAACCAAAAGGAATTCTTCTGGTAACATTGAATGATATAAAGCCAGACTTGTAACCAAAGGTTTTACTCATAAGGAAGGAATTGATACAAAGATATCTTCTCTCTGGTTTCTAAGAAGGACTCATTTTGAATAATCATGGCCTTAGTAGCTCATTTTGATTTAGAGCTACACCAAATGAATGTGAAAACGACTTTTCTTAATGGGGTTCTTGAAGAAGAGGTATACATGGTTCAGCTTGGGGGATTTTCCTCAAAGGATAATCACTTGGTTTGTAAGTTAAAGAAATCTATATACGGACTTAAATAGGCCTCCCGCCAATGCTATTTAAAATTTCACAACATTGTTACTTCATTCAAGTTTACAGAGAATATTGTTGATAATTGTATATACCTTAAGGCTAGTGGGAGTAAATACATATTCTTAGTCCTGTATGTAGATGACATTCTGCTTGCGAGTAGTGATTTGGGTTTGCTACATGAAATGAAAAAATTTCTTTCTGAAAACTTTGAAATGAAGGACATGGGTGAAGCCTCATATGTCATTGGCATAGAGATCCACAAGGATAGATCTTGTAGAACATTGGGACTATCTCAAAAGGCCTACATTGAAAAGGTTTTGGAAAGATTTAACATGAAGTCTTGTTCACCTTCTGTAGCACCTATTGTCAAAGGAGACAAATTTAATCTAAATCAATCACCACAAAATGATTTGGAGAAAGAACAGATGAAAAACATACCTTATGCATTTGCAGTAGATAGTCTCATCATGTATGCTCAGGTCTTACAAGACCTGATATTGGGTTTGTGGTAGGAATGTTAGGCAGATATCAAAGTAATCCAAGCCTTGAACACTAGAAAGCTGCTAAGAACGTTATGAGGTATTTGTAAGGAACTAAGGACTACAAGTTTACATACAGACATGCGGATTCACTGGAGGTGATTGGATATTCAGATTCAGATTTTGCTGGATGTTTCAACACTAGAAGGTCTACTTCAGGATATATCTTTCTTCTTGTTGGAGGAACTGTATCTTGGCGAAGCATCAAGTAGTCCATAACCGCTTCATTGACTATGCAAGTGGAATTTGTTGCTTGCTATGAAGCTACAACACATGCCTTATGGTTAAGAAATTTTATCACAGGACTAAGGATTGTTAATTCCATATCGAGGCCACTAAGGATTTACTGTGATAATTCAGCTGCAGTTTTCTTTTCTAAAAACAATAAAAGTGGTCTCCGAAATAAACATATTGACATAAAGTATCTTGTTGTCAGAGAGAAAGTCAAGATGCAAGAAATTGCTATTGAGCACATCGACACTGAACTGATGATTGTAGATCCCATGACAAAAGGATTGCCGGCTAAAGTACACAATGATCATATGGTTCATATGGGACTAATTAGCTCTTTTGATGTATGAAATTACTTTTTCATTTTGAGGGATTAGCTATTGAGAACAATATTTATTTAGAGTAAATTCATGACCTTTGATTGTGCACTTAAAGTATTTGTCATGTTTGTTATCCATTGGGATAAATAAAGTAGGACCTGAATGGCTATTTGTTAGTCATTTGTAAATTGAAATATTTTATTTAGTACTCATTGAGAAGTGTCATACATTGTAATTTTTAGAAGGAAATGTCTATTAAATGGGGCATAACCGCTATGATTCGTATAACAACATTGCCAATGGAGTGTGAGGATTTCAATATTAAAGTTTAGGCAAATTTAATGGCCAAAATTCAGTACATATCACCCAATACAGTATTTATATGATTTGTGGACCATGTGGACCAAGTGGGAGAATGTAAGCTAAGTCTCCTAATAGGAGACTTAATGTGGCCCACATACATATTGATTTTGTAAATTATATATTATATATTATTTATATGTTTATCCTTATATGTATATTTATCTTTTATTTTGATAATTATGGGTGATAATTTTTAAGGTTGCCTAAAATATCAAGAACTCTAATGGTGGTTTTATAGCGATCCGGAGTTTTCCCCTTTATGTACTGTGTACTGGACTTGGGTTCCGTGGTTGAGTATTGTTGTATATGTTTCATTTCCGTCCTTTAATTCTTTGTATATGAGTTTTAGGACGTGTTGTGTAGGTTTGTCACAGGTGGGTTGTGATTAGAAACAAAAGGTTGCTACCCAGATTTTTATGTCTTCGCTCGAGCGAAGCTTTTGTCGCTCGAGCGAGCTCTGTGTTTTAGCTCCTTCACTCGAGCCAGGGTTTCTTCACTCGAGCGTGCGTTTGCTTTTGGTTCTAGACCTGAGAGTCACATTTCTTGGCTCGAGCGAGCTTTCCTTCGCTCGAGCGAGCGAGGACTATGTTTTGGGTTTCTTCGCTCGAGCGAGCTTTTCTTTGCTCGAGCGTGCTTCCGGGTTGCCGACCTGAAGCTTGGTGTTGTTGACTCGAGCGAGGCTTTCTACGCTCGAGTGAGGTTTCCTTGTGTCTGGTCGCTCGAGCGACCACTCCTTCGCTCGAGCAAGCCTCGAATATATCAGTTGGCAGCAGCAAGTTACATTTCACTTTTTCATCTCCTTTTTCTCTCAAACCCTAGAACGGCTGCCTCTCTCTCTAAACCATCACTTCTCTCTACAAATCCATCTAGTTCTAATGGTCTCCTACCCTAGTTCCTTTGTATAAAGTGTAGAGCTTGGTGTAGGCTTCATTTCAATACGAAAATCTTTGGGTTTGGAGCATTTCGAGTTTCATTATCTTCTTCATTTGGTCTCTCCATTTGAGGTAGGGATAACCTACTCCTTTCTATGGGGATCATGGTGATTTTGGGAAAGTTAGGGTTTGTTATGAGGTTATGAAAACGGGGTTTTCAAATGTTAAACTCCATGTGTATGTGAGACCTTGGAAAATAGGATTATTGTTGTTAAATTGATGAAATTGAACCTTAGGGTTGATAATGGAAAAATGGGAGAAAATGCCCTAATTATGTTGGATAATTAATTTGAATAATTAATTTGGGGAAATATGAAATTGAGTAGGAAATTATGAAATTGGGAAATTATGAGGTTGATTGGTGTAGTTGGATAAATTAATCACTCACCTATGAAAATGTTGTTATTTTATCTGTTGATAAATTTATTATCCGTTTAGAGATAATTGCTTTGGGCTATTGGTGGAGGATAGTCATGATTGTTGTAGACACTGCATGTTGATTAGGGAAAACTGAAACTAATCACTTGGAATATGTCATTGAATATGATGGTTGGAATAATACATTGAATATATGTATTGATTGATCATTGTATATGGTTGAATATTTAAATACACTGTATATGTATCTTGTTTGGGAGGAGATAGGGGATGTACTCCATGGTTTGAGGGAAGATAGGGGATGTACTCTCAAACCTGTTTCGGAGGAGATAGGGGATGGACTCCATTGATAACTAAGTTGGCCGGAGTGTCCAGGGTAAAAGTCCCGAAATTCTAATTACGTTTGCATAACGTAGATAATTGAAGTATTGGAAGTGTTTTGACATGAGTTGTAATCTCATTTGAATTGTGAATAAAGGAAGTGTTTTAATATGGGATGTAGTCTCATTTAATTGTTTGGCCAGGTTCTGAGCCATGTTTATGAATTGAATTGGTTAAGTAAAGGAAAGTGGAATGAAACATGTACATATTTGTCATGGAACTAGATTGTGTTGTAAGTTGGTTTATAAGTGTTAGCCATTTATCAAATGCTAATGTTTTAGTTATTGCTTATACCTGGTTTAGTATATCTCTGCTGGGCTTTGGCTCACCCTTTATGGGACATCATTTTCAGGTTCAGGTGATATGCCACCTCCAAGGACGTAGCTTGGAAGGTTTTGGGAGTTGAAGACCCTTTTGGTTGTTTTGTTATTTTGGTATTACATGTAAATTCAAGCCAAGGACTTAATGTGTATTTGAGTTAGTACTCTCTTTTTGTAACCAAGTGTTGGCTTGGAAAGTTATAAGCCCATAGGACATTTACTTTTGTTGTCAACATGTAATACTTTTGTAATGAATACTCTGATAAATGGAGATATGCTTTATTCTCGTATGTCTATGGATATCTTGAATGTATGATTTATGGGTTTATTTTGAGGGCGTTACGGGTTTGGCTAAGGCCTATCAATTTTCACTAATTAAATTTCCTTGATGGAAGGAAACTAACAAGATTTATCTGATAAGGGTCCTTGACCTAGCAGTTATAAATAGGTCTGTGGTTTTCCATCAATAGGGCACTCAAGTTCTACATAGGTTAGAAGACGCTTATTCCTAAAGTGTGAGGTGAGTGTTATAATATTGATAGATTCAGAAGAAATACACACATCACACAACTTGGTCAACAATGGTTGGAGGAAGTTAGTATAATTTTATTCCACTGTATATCCATACACATATGATTATATTATATATGTGTATGATTTTTTGACAAGTTTTTCCTAACCCTAGCACACGCGAGAGGAAAAAAAAAAGTTCAAAAACAGTGCCATTTTAAGGCGCAACAAGAACAGTAAGCAACAGGTCACAGCAGTGACCCCGCCTCCATAATTTAGGGAGTGACTCGTTTGGTGGCTTTAATATTTTTTTAATAAATTACATTCATTCCCTTAAAGTTCAAAAAAATTACAATTAATCTCACACTTTTGACATAATTACATTGGTCTTTCTAGACATTTTAATTCACGTAACAATCAAGTCATTTTTTATCAATAATTTGTTAGTCATATAAATGAAAAAAATTATTTTATCATCTCTTTTATACTAATATATATATATATATATATATTTTTACTTGTATAATTAACAAATTATTGATGAAGAATGGCCTAACTGATATGTAATTTAAAATCTTAAACGGATGTCAATATAATTATATCAAAAGTATAAGATTATTTATATTTTCTTCAAACTGCGGGGAGATTAGTGTATTTTACCCATATTTTTTTTAATAGATATAAGTGATGATTAACAATTTACAAACATAAAAGATGTTCTTTTTCTACCCCAAAAAATTAAAGATGTTCTTTTACTCCACCAAAGTATCTGAAATTGTTTTCGACAATTGTTCTGTTATTGAAAACATAAACAAAAATAGAGAGAAAATTTGCTAGTGAACTGTTTCCAAAATTGGTTTTTGAATTTATTATTTTTTCCAAACATCACATTTCACACAAAAATATATTATCTTTTTTTTTATATAAAAAAGAATATAGTTTTAGTCTAAAAAATATACATTCCTTGTCATTTAGTCCTTTAAGTTTTTATTGTCATTTTTGTCTTCAAAATTGTCAATATCATCCTAACTCTAACATTCGCTACATTGATAACGAGAACAATATGGATTAATGACATCTTTAGTCCTCAAAACATGCGTTCTTTGTCATTTTAGTTTCTTAAATTTTAATTTTTTCATTTTGATTCTCAAAATTATCAATTTCGACCTAGCTCCAATCATATTATGCCACGTGTCTTACCTTGAATATTTTTTTTTTCAATACATCAAAAATAAATTTACCTTCAATATTTATTATACTGCACTACCATACAAAATATCTTTATCATTTCTCCATCTTTTCTAGGTATTAACTCAAGTTCCAAATCACAACCACCATGGGTTGAAAAGGGATTGTTTGGAATAAAAATATAGTTAAAAAGTCACAAATTCAAAAGTCACATAAAAAAGTCAAAGATTTCTTTTTATTTTCTATACTTTTTACACATTTTTTCATAAAAAAGTAAAAAATTATTTTCAAATACTTAAATTTTTTTAAACTCATATGTTAGCCAAAAAGTTAAAAAAATCCACTTTCCAAACCAACCTTAAAGTAAAGTTTAGAGTAGTGACTAACAGATGAAATTTAACTAATCTATAAAGTTATTATAGTCATTTAACCATTGCATTTAACGGAGTTAGCTAACAAGGGCTGTTAGTATAATTTTAAGGATTAAAATGAGTGAATGATATTCCAAAAAAATAAAGGGGGTATCAATGTAATTAACCCTAAAAATAAGGATAAAATACTTTTCCAGATTTTAGAAATATAACCAAATTAACAATTTTGAAGATCAAAATGTTAAAATTAAAACTTAGTGGACTAAAATGACAATGAACACATATTTTAGAGACTAAAGCTATCTTTTATCCTTATTGTTCCCATTATCAATGTAGATGGACGATTGAGTTAGAACCAAATTGACTCAAATTGAAACTTAAGAGACTAAAATGAGAAGAAGTATATACTTTAAGGACTAAAACTGTCTTTTTTCCTATATTTAAATAATAACAAAAAAAATTCACTGTTAAATTTGAGCTTGATTAGTATTACCGAACCGAGTTAAGATGAGCTGGAGATTAGATTAAAGTAGAGTTTGAGATAAATTTTTGAGTACGATGTCATGGACCAAACGCTTGTCATCCTTCCGAGAAGCCAGCTCCACAAGTGGTACATACCCCGTGCAATTATGCCCAGGAATCTAACTCATATGATGCTATAGAGATCTACGTTGCCTATGTTGCCGCTCATACAATTATGCGCTTGCAAGATGCTTAGTGTAGAACTCACATTACCAATGAATCGGTACCCAACATGCTACTACTGCAAATCCCTAATGCCCTCGTCAGGGAGACGTTATGCTACCTGCCTTCATGCTTATATGTTCTCCTATCCATTGAAACTCACTTCGCGCAGTGTCCCTAGACTAGATCTTATACCACTTGTCAGGAACTGGATGCTTATCATCGTCTTGAGAAGCTGGCTCCATGAGTAGTATTGCGTACCTGTATATTATGCCCAAGAATCCAATCCAGATGATGCATTAGAGATCTACCCTACCTGTCTTGTCACTCACACACTTATGCACTTGCAAAGTACTTTATATAGAACTCGCATTACTAATAAGTTGGTATGTGGCAACTGTTAGAAATGGTTGGGAAAATTCTAGGTAAAACCAGAATTTTTTCCTAAGTTTGGTCTATTTTTTAGATGGGCCCCGTGTGTCGATTTTTGCGGGTCAAAGTGGTAACGCGTTCTATACCGCGTTGTGATTCACGTGGTATATTTGGTTGCTCAAAACCACTATCGGGTGAATGGGAAATTGAAACCAAAGCGAGCTCCATGGAAATGGAGTTTTGGTGGAAATTCCTTAAGGTTGGAAAATGGCTTGTCCCACATTGATTTTGTGAGAAGTTTTGAATGGGTTTATAAGGCATGGGATCGGAACTTGGGGTGTACCCGAAGGGGTACCCAAGTTTTGTAAATCACCACACGCGCGCGCGCACCACCGCCGCCGTCTGGTTGGGCGGGCTGGGTTAGGCTTGGGCGCGGGTGTGAGGTTGGGTTAGGCTTGTCCGACCCAATACTTATCTTTTTGGGCCAAGAACATTTGAATTTTATTTTTCTAAAATTAAATTCAAAATTTTCCAATTTGTTTTTCAGAATTTAAAATTCAAAATTGGGTTCATTTTTCTCCCACCCAAACAAAATTGATTTTGTTTAATTTTCAAAAAACCCGGACATATTTAAATCTGTACAATTCGATTTTATCTGTTTGAATTTGAATCCAAACAGTACCAATTCAAACCAACAGGTTCAGTACCTGTTCAAAACAGGTTTGCACCTGTTTAATTCAAAACCAACAGTTACCAATCTATCTATAAATAGGATAGCCCTCATTTGATATTGAATTCAGAAATTTCGTACTTCTCCTCTGCAAATTTATTTGTCATTTTGCTGCATTATTTTTTGTGAGAAATAGTGTAAACACTTAGTGTGTTCGTTGAACAAATAAATTGTAGTGCTGCATTAAATTGTAGTGGATCATTTCATCCTGAGAGATAGACGTCCATATTCTAAAAGCACCGTAGAGAGGACGAATCTGTCTTAAGGAGACAATGTCAAACACTGGACTTGATCAGAATAATATTCAAGATATTAATCAAGTAAGTTATTTATTTATTTTCTGCTTTATTATTTATTTAAATCAGATTTTAATTTTGTTTATGTAACAAAATAAAGTTTGTTTTTTATTTATTTAATTCTATTTTTAGTTTGATTTTTGTAACAAAAGGATTTTGACTTTCTCTCTCCTTTCTTATTTTTCTTTTATATTCTGTTTGTCGTTTAGTACCCAATCAGAATTAATTAATTTAATTACTGTGAAGATTGTCCAACAATCAACAATCTTAAGATAGATTCTATTTTGGTATCTTCATTATATTTAATTTTCTGTGATTTCATAAAGGCATATTCTGGTTGGAAAAAAAATAGAGGTTTATGCTATTTGACAGATAGTAGTAATATACTGTCTATTTTCTTTGACAACTAGTAGTAATATACTGGTGTCATTAACAATTGCAAAATATTAAATTTGTGTTACAGAAAATTATTGTGATATTTTATTTTTCTAGTTTTAGTAACAAGGAAAATAAAATTATTTTGTGTTATAATTTATCTTTTGGTTTTAGTAACTAGAAAATTAATTTGTGTTTTAATTTTTTCTGATTTTTGTAATCAAAGATTATGGCTACTGCAACTAAAACTACAACTGGAAGTGGTACTCCAATTGTTACACCAACACCGGTCCTATCCAGAACCATGTTCAAGTACCAATAAATCATGGAGAAAAATAGAAAAAATTTAACGGTACTGAGTTTAAGAGATGGCAGCAGAAGATGTTTTTCTATCTTACAACTCTTAATTTGGCCCGGTTTTTCCATGAAGAGGCTCCAGCACTTAAAGATGGTGAAAGTGATCGGCAAGTTGTTGCCGCTGCAGATGCTTGGAAACATTCAGATTTCTTGTGCAAAAACTATATCCTTAATGGCCTTGACAACATGTTGTATAATGTTTACAGTCCTTTGAAGTCAGCAAAAGAATTGTGGGATTCTTTGGAGAAGAAATACAAGACAGAGGATGCCGGCACGAAGAAATTTGTTGTCGGTAAATTTCTGGACTTCGTTATGGTAGACTCCCAAACGGTAATTTCTCAAGTTCAAAATTTTCAATTAATTTTACATGATATTCATTCTGAGGGTATGTCTCTAAGCGAGTCTTTCCAAGTCGCTGCTTTAGTAGAAAAATTACCACCGGCTTGGAAAGATTTCAAAAATTATTTAAAACATAAACGCAAAGAGATGACCATGGATGAACTTATTGTAAGACTGAAAATTGAGAAAGATAACCGTAAGGTTGAAAAGAGGAATGGGAAAAATCTCATTCAGTCCAAGGCTAATGTGGTTGAACAAGTTCATAAACCACATAACAAAAAGAGGAAGTTTACTGGAGATAGTCCTAAACAAGGCGACAACAATGGCAACAAGAAGTTCAAAGGGAAATGCTATAATTGTGGCAAGACTGGACATCGAGCTTCTAATTGCCGCCGCCCTAAGAAGGATCGTGGAAGTACAAGCAAGAAGACTACCAATCAGGCCAATATAACTGAACTAGATTACATCTCTGACGGGGTGAATGTCATCAACCTCTCTGCTGTGGTGTCTGAGGCTAACTTGGTTGGAAATCCCAAAGAGTAGTGGGTTGACACTGGAGCAACTCATCACATATGTGTGGACAAGAAGATGTTCACTACCTACAATGAGGCTGCAAATGGTGAACAACTTTTCATGGAATATTCTTCTACTTCTACTGTGGCTGGACAAGGAAAAGTGATCTTGAAGATGACATCAGGGAAAGAATTGACCGTCAACAACGTACTGCATGTATCTGGCATCCGGAAGAATTTAGTTTCTGGTTCTTTGTTAAGTAAAAATGGTTTTAGGCTTGTCTTTGAGTCTGATAAATTTGTATTAACAAAGAGTGGCATGTATGTTGGTAAGGGATAATGAGTGATGGTCTCTTCAAACTAAATGTAATGACAGTTGTACCAAAAGTTGCTAGTAATAAGAATAATACATCTTTTGCTTATATTATTGAGTCGAATTTATGGCATGACAGATTAGGACATGTAAATTATGATGCTTTGCGTAGATTAATTGGTTTGGATTATATACCAAAGTTTGAAATTAATCCTAATCATAATCATAAATGTGAAGTTTGTGTAGAAGCGAAACTAACTAAGGCTCCATTTAAATCGGTTGAAAGGAAAACCGAACCTCTAGAATTAATTCATACTGATGTATGTGATCTAAAATTTGTTCAAACTAGAGGAGGCAAAAAGTATTTCATAACATTTATCGATGATTGCACAAGATATTGTTATATTTATTTACTTAGAAGTAAAAATGAAGTCTTAGAAATGCTTAAACTCTACAAAATAGAAGTTGAAAATTAACTTGGTAAAACCATTAAAATGGTTAGAAGTGATAGGGGTGGTGAATATGATGCACCATTAAATGAATTTTGTGCACAACATAGCATTATTCACCAAACTACAGTACCCTATTCTCCTCAGCAAAATGGAATTGCTGAAAGAAACAATAGAACCCTAAAAGAAATGATGAATGCCATGTTACTAAGTTCAGGCTTACCACAAAACTTGTGGGGGGAAGCAATATTGTCTGCTAATTATGTTCTTAACAGAATACCCCACAAGAAAATCAACAAAACTCTTTATAAATTGTGGAAAGGTCGACCGCCAATACTTAAAAGTGTGAGGGTGTTTGGCAAAAGTTGAAGTTCCTGTTCCTAAAAAGCCTAAGATTGGACCAAAAATAGTAGATTGTGTGTTTATTGGTTATGTTCAGAATAGTAGTGTATATTGGTTTCTGTCTTATAAATCAGAAATACCTAATATAAATGTAAACACTATTATAGAGTCAAGGAATGCTGTGTTTTTTGAACATGTCTTTCCTTACAAGAAAGGACAGGAATTAAGTTCACAGAAAAGAACTTATGATTGTACATAAAGTCAAGAGACTAATGACAATCAAACACAAGAGACAAGTAATGGTCTCGACCAACAGGATTTAACTGATAATGAACCAAGAAGAAGCAAGAGAGCGAGAACATCAAAATCCTTTGGTCCAGATTTCCTAACATACCTGTTAGAAAATGAACCTCAAAGTTTTAAAGCAGCAATGACAGGTCCTGAAGCACCTTTGTGGAAAGAGGCTGTTAATAATGAAATTTAGTCCATTATGCAAAATCATACTTGGGAATTGGTGGATCTTCCACCAGGTTCTAAACCTCTTGGATATAAATGGATATTCAAGAGAAAAATGAAGGCAGATGGTTCAATAGACAAGTATAAAGCAAGACTTGTAGTAAAAAGTTACAGACAAAAGGAAGGTTTGGACTATTTTGACACATATTCCCTTGTGACAAGAATAACATCAATTCGTATGCTTATTGCTATATCAGCGTTGTTTAAATTAGAAATACATCAAATGGATGTTAAGACAACTTTTTTAAACGGGTGATCTAAATGAAGAGATCTATATGGAGCAACTCGAAGGGTTTGTAATGCCAGGGCAAGAAAAGAAAGTTTGTCAGCTTGTAAAATCTCTTTATAGATTAAAACAAGCACCTAAGCAATGACATGGAAAATTTTATCATGCAATGCTTACTTACTAATGGGCTTAAGATAAATGAATGTGACAAATGCGTCTATGTTAAAAACACTGACCAAGGATATGTCATAGTTTGTCTTTATGTGGATGACATGCTTATCATTGGAAGCAGTCATAACATGATCAAATCAACTAAGCAAATGCTTAACAGAAGATTTGATATGAAAGATATGGGGGTCACAGATGTTATATTAGAAATGAAAATTACTAAAACATCTGACGGATATGTGTTATCTCAATCTCATTATATTGAGAAAATTCTTGATAAATTTATCAAGGATGATTTGAATGTAGCTAGAACACCTGTAGACATCAGTCTTTATTTATCGAAAAATAAAGGTGATGCAATGTCTCAACTAAAATACTCCCAAATCATTAGAAGCCTAATGTACCTAATGAATTGTACTCGTCCTGATATAGCTTATGCTATCAGTAAATTGAGTAGGTACACTAGTAACTCTGGAAAAGACCATTGGAAGGCAATCATTCGGGTTCTTAGATATCTAAGATTCACCCGTAATCATGGTTTGAATTTTACTCGATATCCAGCAGTACTCGAAAGTTATTGTGATGCAAATTGGATATCGGATACTAAAAATTCAAAATTCACAAGTGGATATGTCTTTACTCTGGGAGGTGCTGCTGTTTCTTGAAAGTCCACGAAACAAACATACATCGCACGATCCACAATGAAATCCGAGTTCATTGCTTTAGACAAAGTAGGAGAAGAAGCAGAATGGCTTCGTCACTTCTTAGAAGACATTCCAATGTAGCCAAAACTCGTGCCAGCTATTTGCATTCATTGTGATAGTCAATCTGCAATAGGCAGGGCACAAAATCATATGTATAACGGTAAGTCATGACATATTCGTCGTCGACATAATACTGTAAGGCAATTGTTGCCAAATGGAATAATCTTAATGGATTATATAAAATCTAAAGAGAATATTGCGGATTCGTTAACAAAAGATTTGACAAAAGAGCTAGTGTATAGTTCATCGAAGGGGATGGGATTAAAGCCTATTACATAAGAGTCATCATAATGTTAACCTACTTATATGACTGGAGATCACAAGAACTAAGTTCAAAGGGACAACTAAGTTATGTGTGGCTCGCCAGAAATCACCAACGGATTAAAATTCCCTACCCATTCCTATGGTGAGAGTGATATCTACAACATGTGTTGTCTGCAGGGGTATAAAGATAAGCTTTGTTTTTAATGATTACTTATATCTTGATTTAGGCATAAAAATCAAGACAAGTATAACGAGATACTTACAATAAGAATCACCTATATGAGTATCGAACTTGGGCCGGTTTTATGAGAATGAAGAGGCTAAATTCTCTAGAAACACTTATGAAAACCAGGAGCGTTCAAGGCCAAAATGAACACAACAGTGAGAACCATGATGTGTTAGAAGATATTTTGTGTGAAATCTATTGTGTTGGCTTACATAAACGGCTAAACAATTCAAGGCATCGCGTCCATTGCTTAGCCAGTAAGTCCGATAAGTTATCACTAGGGAAGGTTCAAGGCCGAAAGCTACCTATCCTGATGCAAGATATTTTCGACTTATACTCTTTCGATAAAGTCTGCATATTGTTGCATTTCTGTTGTCATCAAATTCCATTCATGTGGGGGATTGTTAGAAATGATTGGGAAAATTCTGGGTAAAACCATAATTTTTTTCTAAGTTTGGTCTATTTTTTAAGTGGGCCCCATGCATCGATTTTTGCGTGTCAAAGTGGTAACATGTTTTATGCCGCGTTGTGATTCACGTGGTATATTTGATTGCTCAAAATAATTATCGGGTGAATGAAAAATTGAAGCCAAAGTGAGCTCCATGGAAATGGAGTTTTGGTGGAAATTCCTTAAGGTTGGAAAATGGCTTGTCACACATTAATTTGGTGGGAAGTTTTGAATGGGTTTATAAGGCATAAGATTGAAACTTGGGGTGTGCCCAAGGGGTACCCAAGTTTTGTAGAAAGTGAGGTTATGGGCAAAATGGGTTAGACCCATTGGACCCAAAAATCACCACACACGCGATCGCCCGTCGCCGCCGCCGCCGCCGTCCCTCCGCCCGGTCGGGCGGGCTTGGTTGGGCCTGGGCTTGGGCCTGGGCGTGGGTGCGTGGTATGAGATTGGGTTGGGCTTGTCCGGCCCAATACTTATCTTTTTGGGCCAAAAACATTTGAGTTTTATTTTTCTAAAATCAAATTCAAATTTTTCCAATTTGTTTTTCGGAATTTAAAATTCAAAATTAGGTCCGTTTTTCTCCCACTCGAACAGAATTGATTCTGTTTAATTTTCAAAAAACCCGGACATATTTAAATCTTTACAATTTGGTTTTATCTGTTTGAATTTGAATCCAAACAGTACCAATTCAAACCAACAAGTTCAGTACCTGTTCAAAACAAGTTTGCACCTGTTTAATTCAAAACCAGCAGTCACCAATCCATCTATAAATAGGACAGCCCTCATTTGATGTTGAATTCAAAAATTTCATACTTCTCCTCTGCAAATTTATTCGTCATTGCTGCATTTAATTTTTGTGAGAAAAAGTGTAAACACTTAGTGTATTCGTTGAACAAATAAATTGGATTGCTGCATGTATTTGTAGTTGATCATTTCATCCTGAGAGATAGACGTCCATATTCTAAAAGCACCGTAGAGAGGACGAATTTGTCTTAAGGAGACAGTGTCGAACATTGGACTTGATCAGAATAATATTCAAGATATTAATCAAGTAAGTTATTTATTTATTTTCTGTTTTATTATTTATTTAAATCAGATTTTAATTTTTTTTTGTAATAAAATAAAATCTTTTTTTTATTTATTTAATTCTATTTCTAATTTAATTTTTGTAATCAAACTTTCTCTCTCATTTTTTTTTTTATATTCTGTTTGTCGTTTACTATTCAAATAAAATTAATTAATTTAATTATAGTGAAAATTGTCCAACAATCAACAGGAACAAGCCATACCAACACTCAACTAAACTTATTTGTAGTCTTAATTTAAATAGTGGCCATAAATATCTCTTTACACATGTGCAAAGATTTATCATAACAAACAAGAATTACCATACATGCATACAAAAGAGAAATTGAAGGTGTGTATTTAGAAGCTTTACATTTTTTTCTATTGTCAGAACCATACGTAAAAGGACAAAGATGGCCCTTCAAATTAAACGCACCAAAATAGTTTGACGGGTATTTATATCCTTTCACATAAATTTTTTGGCCCGGACAATTTTAAGCAATTTTCATCATGTTTGACTGTCGAATTAAGTATCAGCACTCTAAAATTAAGTGATAGAATTAGTAGTGTAAATTAGATTGAAGATATAAAATAAATTATGTTTGTTTATATATTAATGTAGTGATATTAGTTAGTTAAAATAAATTTATAAAATTATATAAAAAATCTCATTATATAACATGTGACTTTGTTTCTTTTTGTAAAGTGGGAACCATAAATAAACAAACAAATAAATAAAATCATCTCGAATCTCACCTCTCCCATGAAAATGCTAATTCAACCCTGGAGGGAATCCTATATTTTCATCAAACTGCTAATCATGTTCCATTTTTCAACAACCAAACATAATTTAGGCCAAGTTTTGGAAGTTTCAAAAAGTTAAAATGTTATCATTATTCATCAAAAGTCAACAATTACAGCTGCACAACTCTCAATACTAATTTTCCTCTACACATTAATTTATACAATTTTTTAATACACATTTTTTTATAAAAAATCAAAAAGTTAACCTAAACATTCATATTTTCAATCTCAACTTTTTAATCTAAAAAGATAAAAAGTACATTTATTTAGAACACTCCAAACAACTCCTTAATATTCACTTTTCATGACAAGAAAGTTTTGTCCCAAAAACCCCTTACATGTTGATTTGTCCCAAGTACATGATGATTTCAATTTGAATTGAATGATTTGAAGGAAAATAAAAGAAACGAAATGAAAAGAATTTGACTTTAATCTAATCCCTTGCTTAGGCTTGTTTTGGCAAGCTAGTAAAAGGCTAACTTTTAACTTTTTTATCCAAGTTACTACTTAAAAAGTTAATTTTTTTGGATAAAAGAGTCAAAAATAAATTTTTTACTAACTTCTCAAAACACCACTTAAATTGCTACGTAAGAAAGAAATGAGGAGAAATTGAAAGAAATTAATTGATCTTATAATCCACTTTTTGAATGGACAAAAGAGAAAATAGAATGATTACTAATTTTTATATAATATCAAAATTATTCATCTAGGTATTAAAGAAATAAAAACACAAAATATTATTTTAGTAATATATAACTTTTTAAGTTTTTTTTGTGGTCTAACCAAATAAGATTAGAGAAAAATTACTATATTTCCTTTTTTCTCTTTAGTTTAATCAAACTATCATCCCAAACACCCCTTTGTGGGCCACGCAAGCTTTATTTATTTTATTTATTTTTTAAGTTGGTAAATCGGCACGGGTGACTCAGTGAATTCTATAGGTGACTTCTGATTGTAAAGTTCAGCGAAAATGAAAGTAATGAAGATTGAGTTTTATAGACTTAAATGTTTTATTTTATTTATAAGTTGGTGAACCGGCACATTTCAGGAGTTTTTTTTTTAATATTTAAAAAAAAAAAATTTAAAGAATTGGTTGACTTTTCGAATTATTTGAAAAAATTAACCTATTTTTTGAAGCATTTTGAAAATGCGATTTTGAATCTGAAATTATATTTTCAACTAAATTATATGTTGAAAATATAATTTCAAAAAGTGAAGTTCATGTTATCATAAATTGTATTTTCAGCATGCGATGTCAATGTGAAATTGCATGTTAAAAATATAATTTCAATTTAAAATTACATTTTTAAAATGTAATTTTAAAAAGCATATTAATTTTCTAAATAACTTGAAAAGTGGGTCAATTCTCTAAATTATTATTTTTTAAAATATTTTTTAAAAAAAAACTCCACATTTCAGTGAGCGTTGATTTAAGAATTTTAATTGATTTTTAATTTTTGACAAACCACATCACAACAGTGTCAGTAAAAACTAAATACAAATAAAAGATAAATATTAATAATTAAAATTATAAACTTCACTATAAATTTGTAATAATTTTTTGCTAACACCACTAAATAGTAATTTCTCTTTTCATTTTTTATCAAAAGATGGGTGAAAAATAAAAAAAAAATGATATAACAATTTATAAATAATGCATAAATTTGTACACCTTGGGTTCGACTCAATCAAATATTATAGGGATTTTAATTAATAAATCTCATTTAGATGTATTTTAACCCAAGAAGTCTATGGAGGAATTTTTTAACCCATTTAGTCCTATGAATGTATAGTTTTATTCCATAAAGTCCTTTTTCCTGATTTACACTATTTTCTTGGACACTTATGCCCTTATATTTAATTTTGATACCCTTCCGGGGTGGGCCCGGCCCGATTCGTTAATAATGTGAATATTCACATTGACATGTTAACATTCACATTGATAAGAGTATAAAATTGGCCAGCGGCCCAGGGTGGGCCCGACCCGGCCCGTTGACAATGTGAATATTCATATTGACATGTTAACATTCACATTAATAGGAGTGTAAAATTGGTCTGCGTCCCATGGCGGCGCAAAACCCGCCGGCGGCCCATGGGCGGCCTGGGGCGGGCCCGGTCCCGCCCGTTGACAATGTGAATATTCACATTGACATGTTAACATTCACATTGATAAGAGTATAAAATTGGTCTGCGGCTCATGGGCGGCCAAAAGCCCCCCCGCAGCCCGGGGTGGGCCCGGCCCGATTCGTTAATAATGTGAATATTCACATTGACATGTTAACATTCACATTGATAGGAGTGTAAAATTAACCCGCGCCCCATGGCTGCTCGAAACCTGCCCACGACCTGTGGACGGCCCGGGGCGGGCCCGGCTCAACCTATTAACAATGTGAATATTCACATTGACATGTTAACATTCACATTGATAAGAGTATAAAATTGGCCAGCGGCCCAGGGTGGGCCCGACCCGGCCCGTTGACAATGTGAATATTCATATTGACATGTTAACATTCACATTAATAAGAGTGTAAAATTGGCCCACAGCCCGTGGGCGGCCCGAAGCCCGACCGCAGCCCGACCCGTGACATTGTGAATATTCACATTGACATGTTAACATTAACATTGATAGGAGTGAAAAATTTGTCCGCTGCCCGAAGCTTGCGCGCGGCCCGGGGTAGGCCCGGCCCGGCCCGTTGACAATGTGAATATTCACATTGACATGTTAACATGCACATTGATAGGAATGTATATTTAGCCCGCGGCCCGTGGGCTGCCCGAAGCCTGCCCACGGCCCGGGGCAGGCTCGTTTGGGTCTGGGCCCGAGTCGATAGGTCGAGCGTCGGGTCGGGCCGATGGGCCTAGGTCTAGCCTCAGGCTTGGATCGGGCTTGGGCGGGCCTGGCCATTTTTTTTAATTTTTTTTATCAAAATTTTATTATTTTCCACAAAAAAAGACACTAGGCCTCGGCTCGGGCCGGGCCTCCAACCGAGCCTTGAATGGGCCTTAA
Source organism: Camellia sinensis (assembly GCF_004153795.1). NCBI lineage: Eukaryota > Viridiplantae > Streptophyta > Magnoliopsida > Ericales > Theaceae > Camellia > Camellia sinensis. The sequence goes on from NW_021024804.1 coordinate 2,521,025, forward strand.
TTGGGCTGATGGGCCGGGCCGAGCTTCAAAGTGATGGCCCAGGCCCAAGCCTACGGTCTCGGACTAGACTCGAGCCCGGGCCCAAACGAGCATTTCCTGAGCCGCGGGCGGGCTTCGGGCAGCCTACGTTCTTTTTTACTATTCCATTAAGTCCTATTTGAGGTAAGAAGACTAAAATACCATTTTCATCTACTTATATTCTATTTAGTCCACATTATTTTCTTATGTTTCAATAAGTACTATGGGATACATAATTACCAAAATGCCCATAACGTGAATGTTCACATCGTCAATGTGAATGTTCATATCATCAATATGTAGAGGCCCGGGCCGGCCCATATCGAGCCTCGTGGGTGTCCGAAAAAACCCGGGCCAGGCCGGCCCACGAGCCAAAAAATTAGGCCCAGGCCCTAGCCTTGGCACAAGGGTATTCGGGCTTTGGACAGGCCGATGGATCGAGCCTCGGGTCGGGCCGGTGGGCCACGGCCTAGCCTCGAGCTTAGGTCGGGCTTGGGCGGGCCTGGCCATTTCTTTTTAATTCTTTTTAATTTTTTCTTCAAAAATTTTATTATTTTCAACAAAAAAAGACACTAGACCTCGGCGTAGGACGGGCCTCGAACCGAGCCTTGAATGGGCCTTAACCGGGTCGATAGGCCGGGCCGAGCTTCAAAGTGATGGCCCAGGCCCTAGCCTAGGGTCTCGAACTAGGCTCGAGCCCGGGCCCAAACGAGCATTTTCCGAGCCTGGGCGGGCTTTGGGCAGCCTACGTTCTTTTTGACTATTCACATTGCCAATGGGCCGGGCCTACCCTGGGCTGCGGGCAAGCTTCGGGCAGCGGATAAATTTTACACTCCTATCAATGTTAATGTTAACATGTCAATGTGAATATTCACATTGTTACGGGTCGGGCCAAGCCCGCCTCGGGCTGCGGTTGGGCTTCGGGCCGCCCACGGGCTGCGAGCCAATTTTACACTCTTATTAATGTGAATGTTAACATGTCAATGTGAATATTTACATTATCAACGGGCCGGGTCGGGCCTGTCCTGAGCCGCTGGCCAATTTTATACTCTTATTAATGTGAATGTTAATATGTCAATGTGAATATTCACATTGTCAACAGGCCCGGCCGGGCCGAGCCCGCCCCGGGCCGCCCACGGGCTGTGGGCGGGTTTCGGGAAGCCACGAGACGTGGGCTAATTTTACACTCCTATCAATGTGAATGTTAACATGTCAATGTGAATATTCACATTGTCAACGAGCCGGGCCGGGCCCGCCCCAGGCCGCAGGCGGGCTTTTGGCCAACCATGGGCTGCGGGCCAATTTTGTACTCTTATTAATGTGAATGTTAACATGTCAATGTGAGTATTCACATTGTCAACGGGCCAGACCGGGCCTGCCCCGGGCAGCCCATGGGCCGCGAGCGGGTTTCGCGCCGCCACGGGACGCGAGCCAATTTTACACTCCTATTAATGTGAATGTTAATATGTCAATGTGAATATTCACATTGTCAACGGGTCGAGCATGCCCCGGCCCGACTCGAATTTTTCCGAGCACCTACGAGGATCGACATGGGCCGGGCCCCTACACATTGACGATATGAACATTCACATTGATGGTGTGAACATTCACAGTAGGGGTATTTTGGTAATTATATCACCCATAGGACTTATTGAAACATAAGAAAATAATGTGAACTAAACGAAACATAAGTAGAAGAAAAATGTATTTTGGTCTTGTTATCTCAAATTGGACCTAATGGAATAGTCAAAAATAATATGAGTTGGATGGAATAAAATTCTTAGAAAGTGGATTTATCAAAAAAGCTCCCAATATTATTTCCAATTTTGATTGATACACATAATTTAATTTATAAGAGATTATAATCATCCGATTGTTACTAGACAGGTCTAATGTAATTCTAAAAAACAAGTTAACTAAAATCCCCAACCCTATTACCCAAAAGAACATTGAGCCTTCTACAATCAGAAGTCTATAAAACTCAATCATCATCCACTGAATCTTCAATGGTCATTAAGCCTTCTACCTATCAAATAGCTATTGAAAAAAAAGGGTAATGTCTCTCTTTGAAATTTGCTCTAGTTAAAAATTGATTTTGCAATTTTTTTTTTTTTAATTTTGATGGATTTTTTTAACCCTATTTTGTACATGCATGTACAGATACCTCTGCATCATATTGTTATTTTGTTACGTTTTAAAAAAATAAAAAAATAAAAAAAATAATAATAATAATTCAAGTTGAATTGATTTTTGCAGTGTAGGCTTTATCAATCCAATATGACTGCGTTTAGATCTTGGCTCGCAAGTCAATATACTATTATAGTATATTTTTTTTTTTGGATCAAGTGATCCTAAGTCATTGATTTTCCATTGATTAACTCTTTCAATCACAGTGAATAACTGTTAAGTTTTTATTTCATTTTTTTTTTTTTTTTTTATACCAAGTCAAATATCGGACACATACTTTGATCTCTTTCTTTTTTTATTTATTTTTTGTTGCTGGCTATGTATCACTCAAAAAATTTCATCTTCGTTTTTTTTTTCTTTTTTTATTATTATTTATTATTATTACATAAATCACACAACAAATAAGAAATATTAAATTGTCTTGCCAGTCTGTTTGTTCATTTTTATTTTTATAAAACACAATTTTCAAAAAAAAATCAGAAATCAGTTTTTTGAAAATAATTCATCAAATAAGTTGGTGTTTTCACCAATGGAAAAAAAAATACACAAAAACAGCAAAAACAGAACAAATCACATCTTCATCCTTATATACATATATCATTATCGTGCGGGGAAAAAAAAAATGAGGTGAAAATAAATGGGGGACTTACGAGCCGGTCCTGTTAGGTTTTATTTCTTGGCAATTCTGTTTGACAAAACTCCTTTGAGTTGTAATTTTATTCTCACTTTTATTTCAGTGAGGCTATGAGTGTTTAGATGCGAATCCAACCCGAATTGTATCTTTCAGAGAAGTTTGTGATGCTAATGCTTTCAAGATTGCCACTTCGCTGATTATGACGGGGATCGAGCTGCCCGGTCAGCTCGCGGGGGTCGAGGGGGTAGCCCCCCTTGGCGGGTCCGGGGCAGCGCCACGGCGGGGTCGAGGGGCAGCGCCCCCGAAGCAAAATGCAAAAATGCATTCCAAGTTGCCTGTCCGCTTGAGCGGACATTCCCCCGCTCTAGCGGAGAATCCCTGGTTCTAACAGTTTTGGTCGCCTGTAAAAATACTGAGACGTGTGATTTCGCGCTCGAGCGGGCTCTCTAACGCTCGAGTGGACCTCTGTTATATTTCGCACATATTTTGCTGAAGCCGTTTGAGCGGGATGTTAGGCGCTCGAGCGGAGATCGCGGGACAGATTCTATAAATTCGCGTGTTAGGTCAGATTTTAGGATAACTACTCCTGATCTTCTTTTTGGGTTCTAGGGTTTATATCTGGGGATACTTTGTGAGTTTTCTTTGATGTTTTGATTGGGATTGTTATATACTGCTTAAAATTATTACATAATCACAAATCAATATCTAGGGGATTTTTAGATTTTTCAGGTCCCATTGAAACAAATTAATACCCACCAAGTCTTGTCCTATTTCAGTTTCCAATTTTACCCCTCAATGTCACACCACATGTGTGAAGCAAAGAAGATATCACGAGTTCTCTCCTGTGAGCGTGACACACACGCTCCTTCTCAATTGTTCTGATTTGGAAACTATTCTGAGATGATTTGGAAACCATTCTGAGGCAATTTGTGATTTGAAAATCGAAACAAACGAAGAGATTTTCCTAGAATCTCCCATCGTTTCCAAAGAAATCACCTCTATTTCGATCTATATTCTGATTCTGAACAGATCCCCAGCAAATCTTCCACCGTTTCGATCTATATTCCCTGTTTAGTTCGTCTTCAACAAATATGCAAATCAAACGTGAGTCGTATTCATCTTCCGTTCTTCTTTTATAACTATAATTAAGTGATATTCAACTTCATAATAATCACATCTTCATGTTCATTTGCTATACAATAATAGATTTGCTTATTTTGTCCAATGCAGTGAGAAAATTTGCTATAAGAATGATAGATTTGGTTAATTTTCTTAATTGATTGATAAAATTTGTTATAATGATGGATTTGATTCCCTTCTTCTTTCATAACTATAATTGAGTTATAAAATTCAACTTGAAGCTATTTTCAATGTGTATCATATAGTATTAATATATTATTGATATTCAACTTCATAATAATCACATCTTCATGTTCATTTGCTATACAATAATGGATTTGCTTACTTTTGCTAATTTAGTAATAAAATTTGATATACAATAACAGATTTGCTAACTTTGCCCAATTCAGTGAGAAAAATTGCTATAAGAATGATAAGTTTGCCTAATTTTCCTAATTGAGTGATAAAATTTGTTATAATGATGGATTTGCTTCTCTTCTTATTTCATAACTATGGATTTGCTTCCCTTCTTCTTTCATAACTATAATTGAGTAATAAAATTTGACTTGAAGCTATTTTCAATGTGTATTATACAATATTAATTTATGAGTGATATTCAACTTCATAATAATCACATCTTCATGTTCATTTGCTATACAATGATGGATTTGTTTACTTTTGCTAATTCAATAATAAAATTTGATATACAATGACAGATTTGCTTACTTTGCCCAATTCAGTGATAAAATTTGCTATAAAAATAATAGATTTGCTTAACTTTCCTAATTGAGTGATAAAATTTGTTATAATGATAGATTTGCCTCCCTTCTTCTCTCATAACTATAATTGAGTGATACAATTCGACTTGAAGCTATTTTCAATTTGTACCATACAGTATTAATTTATGATCGATATTTAACTTCATAATAATCACATCTTCATGTTTATTTCCTATACAATGATAGATTTGCTTACTTTTGCTAATCCAATGATAAAATTTGCTATACAATGCCAAATTTGCTTACTTTGCCCAAATCAGTGAGAAAATTTGCTATAAAAATGATAGATTTGCTTAATTTTCCTAATTGAGTAATAATAGTTGTTATAATTATGGATTTGCTTCCCTTCTTCTTCAACAAACATGTGAATCAAACGTGAGTCGTATTCATCTTCCGTTCTTCTTTTATAACTATAATTAAGTGATATTCAACTTCATAATAATCACATCTTCATGTTCATTTGCTATACAATAACAGATTTGCTTATTTTGCCCAATTTAGTGAGAAAATTTGCTATAAGAATGATAGATTTGCTTAATTTTCATAATTGAGTGATAAAATTTGTTATAATGATGGATTTATGTAGACACCCCATTTTTGACCATCCTTAGGACTTGGTTGTGCTTGCAGGTACACCCAACAACTAGTTCGACTGCTCGACGAGTACTCGACTGTCGCGGCGGAACGTCACCGGTTCGAGCTTCCCGGACCTTGTATCCTTTCTGTCCCATTTTTGGACCTTGGCTAGGTCCTTTAAGAGTGACCTTCTTGGTGCATTGCCGGCCATGGCATGGAACTGCCGGCCATTGCTTTGCTCTTGCCGGCCACTGGTGAAGCTCTGCCGGCCATCAGTGAGCCACTACCGGCCATTGATGATGGTCGGCACCCCACCTGTCTCAGCTGGTTTTCCTCTAGATCTTTTGAGTCAGCTGGATTTTTGTTATCTCCCCTCTATACGTATGGAGGGATGGAACTCTTGCAAAGCTTCTTGAAGAAGCTTTGCATTGCCTTCTTCTATGCAAGAGGGCTCCCTCTTTGCCAGAGGTTCTGTAACTTTGAAGAGAAAAACTTCTCTTTCTCTCTATATTGTGTGTGTTTTGTGCTTTGAAGTTGGATTTCCTTGCACTTTTACACTACAACCCATAGAGATACACCACCACCATTGGATTAAGCTTCTTGGGAAGGATTCTTAAGCTTTGAAAACTGGTTTCCACCCCCTGAAGTTGCTGGTTTCGAAGAGGGTCTTCAAGGGTGAGCATTTTTCTCATTTTTGCACGTTTTTGCACCTTGCTTTAGCCCTCTTTGCATATTGATTTAGGCTTTGCTTATAACTGAAAAAAATCTTGTTTTTAAGTGCTTTTTAAGTTTGGTTAAGGTCATTTTGCTGTTTGGGGTGTGTAGCCCCCTTGCATGCTTTGTTTAGCTTTGTTTTAAGCTTTATCTTGAGGCCTCCAAGCTAGCCTTGGTTTGGCCTTCCTACCACTGAAATCCAGTGGGATTTTGGTGGTAGAGGTGTGGTTTTGAGATCCTTAATCAGAGGGGGTAGTCCCCTCTCTTTGTGTTCCTCTTTGCTTGCATTTTTGGCCTTCCAAAGGACCATCCCTCTATGCATTTTTGAGGCTTGGTTCAGGCCTATTTTTGTGACTTCTAGGACCTGTCTTGGCCTTGTCCAAGGCTAGTTTGGTCATGTCTTGCTTGCATCTAGCATTTGTAGTGTAACTCCATCCATAGCTCATCAAAGTAGCATGTGTGCTTGGCTTTTCTTGAGTCCATGTAGACACCCCATTTTTGACCGTCCTCAAGACTTGGACGTCACCGTTTGAACACTCGGTGATCATCCTTGTTCATGTTCGTCTTGAGTTCCCAGAGGTCTCGGCTACGCCCCTCACCTCAAGACCTCTCGACTTGTCTGTTTTGTGTTTGGTTTTGCACCAAACACTTGTGTTTTGCCTTGGAGGGGCAGGGAATGCCTTGTGAGGCATCCCCACACATCACCGACCATGGCCAGGAGCCACCGGCTAGTGTTTTGTTGCAATCGGCAATATATATTGCCGGTCGGCACTATTTATGGTCGATCGGCATTGTGTTTGGTCGGCCGGCCACTGTTTCTGATCAATCGGCCACTTTTCCTAGCCGAGACCTTTTCTTGAGGAAGCTTGACCCTTTTGAACCTTTTTTTTTTTTAGCTTCTTGAGGAAGCTTGAACCTTTTTAGCTTCTCCAAGAAGCTTGACCCTTTTTTTAGCTTCTCCAAGAAGCTTGAACCCTTCTAAGCTTCCAAGAGAAGCTTGCACCTCTTGAACCCTTGTCTAGCTTCTCCAAGAAGCTTGGCCTTCTTGGCCCTTTTGCTCCAAGCTTCTAAGAGAAGCTTGGCCTTTTTGGTAAAAGCTTCTAAGAGAAGCTTTGCCCTTTGGTTTCTCTGTATAAAGAGAGCCTCTCCTCCCCTTTAGAGGGTTAGAAAATCTGATATATAAGATATATATATATATCACTCTCTCTATATATCTCACTCTCTCTCTACATTTGGGTGGGTTAGAGGGTCCAAAAGGGTCTAGTTCTTGGCCATTTGAACTACACCTCCTAGCACAACACTTCCATCATCACTTGGAGGTTCTTGGGTCTTGTTTTCAGAGGTTGAGGGTTGCATTTTTGAGTCTAGAGGCTGCTGTCCCCTTTTGGCTACAAAGGTAACCCATTTTCCCTCTTTATTCTTCGTTTTTGCACACCATTTTATCCTGTCTTGCTTGCTGATTTGATCTTTGTGTATAACATAAAAAGTTTTTTTTTTTTTTTTGTGTTTAAGATACTTCATTAAGGACACTTTTGTGTTTGGGGTCGTTTACCCCCTCTTAGGCCTTGTTTGGCCCCATTTTGTGCTATTTTTGGTGAGTTTCGGGACCACCTTGTTTGGGCCTCCTCACCACTGAAATCTTGAGGGATTTCAGTGGTGAGGATGGTGGTTTAAGGTCCTAGGAAGGAGAGGGTCATCCCCTCTCCTTGTTGTCTTCAAAAAGTGTCATTTTAGCCTCATGTGTGAGCAGAATTTTTAAGTTCATGTTGGCCATGTCTTAAGTGTTATTTGTGCTTATTTTGCCATGATATAACACTGTTTTTAATTGGTTTAGACACACCATGCATGCTTAGCATACTTGTCTTGTAATGCCATGAAATTGCCTTAACATGCTTTGTGCTTTGAGACTTATTTCTAGCATGATTTTGGCTTAGCTTTGTGAAGCTTTTATGCATATTTTGGCATGATTTAGGTCTGATTTTGGTTGTTTGGGTCATCCATGACTTGCTTTGTATAGCTACCATGCAATCTAGCTTGTATGCTTTGAGTGTTGGCTCCTCTACCATGCTCTATTTGCATCATTTCAGTGGTTTGGCACCATTAGTTATGATATTTCAGTCCTTTCTCTATATGCTCCTGCACTCCATGAGGTTTGTGCGTGTGTGTGCGCGTGTGTTGAAGATGTTATGATGCATCTGGTAGTTTATCCGAGGTTGCAGATGTGCTTGATAAGCATATTGTTGTTTGCCTTGTTTTGCACAATATATTTTGAACATTCAGCCCAAATATTTCCTCCATATAGTGACTGGTCGAACTGGACAAGGGGTGTTGAACAGGTCAACTTCCCAAGTCCTAGCCGTAGAATTCAGCTGTCTATGTTTTTATAAATTATATGTCATTGGGCAGCAATACCAAGTGACTAAATAATGGAGAAGGTTTTAATTTTATTTGATTGATGATGTTTTTTTTTTTTTTTTCCTTTATGAATTTTAATAGTTGGACACATTTATTGCTGTATAAACTAGGGGTGCAACTTGGGTGGGTTCGGACCGGTTGAGAGGTTGTTCAAATCTGGCCCAAGTTGTACTGAGACTTACCCAAGTCCAAATTGTAACTTGATGTTGTATGTCCAAGCCTGATCCGAGTTAAACCCAAATTGCACAAAAATTCCGCCTAGCTAAATTATTAATTTGTTAAAATTAGATTCTATTTACATTTTTTTAAAGAAAATCATCAGTAACATGAAGATAAATAATTTATATAATGTAAAATGGACGCTGTTATGGTTGTCTTTACAATTTATGTGTGAAAATAAAAAAGGAAAGATTTTGTGATGTGTTAATTATGTATATAATAGATATTCAATATGATTTAATGATCTAAATTATTTTAATATCATTTAATGGCTAATAATTTATATGTATATTAAATATTTATATATATAATTTGGGCATCGGGTTGTTTGATGCCTTTATCCATAGCTGTCCAAATTTAATTCGAGCTTTTGAATTTTTGCCTAAAACCCGTACCAAATTCAAAAATATATTGCCCAAACCCTAAAACCTAAAAAAAATAGGGCTGGACTCTGGTTGCTCAGGTTAAGCCCACCTAAGTTGCACTCCTAGCATAAACATGCTTTAGTAAATGGGATTGTCTAGGCACTTGTCGTGTCAACATCTCTACCCGCACTGACTATTGCTCAAGATTAGTTCCACACATATCATTGCCAATACCACAGTGAAGGAAATGTACATCCTAGTTTTGTTTGGTATGGGGACCTCTAGGCGAGATGCAACTCTGCTGCCTATTATGCAACTTGGATTTGATTTGTGTTATGCAATTTAAATTGCCTGTGTTTATTAATATTCAACAAATTTGATGTTTCGTGTATATGGAATATTATTTTTGGTGGTAATGTTTTCTAGATGTAGCTGATCTAATTTTACCTTTTGTGTTTTAGGCAGATATAGGTCTTTCCATGGGCATCTCAGGAACAGAAGTTGCAAAAGAAAGCTCGGATATCATTATCTTGGATGATAATTTTGCCTCAGTTGTAAAGGTTAGTGTGATCTCATACTCTTTTATGCGAGGAATCTGGAAATTGAGGAAGTCCTTTTTTCTCCTTCCCCCATCACCCTTGCTGCACTCCTGGCCTAAAATAAGCATCTTTGTGATCACAATTGTTCTTGTGATGTAATTCGTGAAGATAGATTGTTCTTCCAGCATTCCAGCCTCCCAGGAATAATTTTAATCCAGACTTTTTCCATATACTATTATGACATATTGACATGTAAATCCATTTTATTTTCTATTGTTTTATTTAAGTTATTTAGATTCTGTAAGAACACATAACGTTTTCAAAATCGGATATCATGGTTAGTAGAGGCCGGTCTTCGGACCGGGCGAAAGGAGGTGCTCATAGCTGACCTTCCCCGATCGTACCCAAGCTCCCGAGCTGAGACAACTCCGGTGATGATGGACATGTGGCCTTCGGCACTGAGTCAGGGTTTCCTAAATTTTCCCATTAAAAAATATTTAGGTGGTGACTCTGTATCTGGCAAAAGCAGTCCATGTTTGGCACTTCTTTTTCTAAAAATCTGTTTCTCAAAACGATTTGCCGGATTTGGACTCTTTGGTTCAGATTAAGAACCGTAACACAAATCGAGTCCGAACTGTAGCGGGGACCCTCGCGGACGTGCTACAGTCCATTTCAGTCCATTTTTGGTGATGTTTTACCATGCCATGAACCTGTTTTGGGTTGGTTTTGTTACTCCATGCTTGCATGATGCACTTGGAGTGTAAATCCCCTAAACTAGCTTCATATGCTCCATGCTTTGCCATGTCATTTTAGCTTGTTTGGTTTATATTTCAGCGTGTATTTGGTCGTCATTTGGCATGATATGACCCTATCCATAGTTGGTTTAATCATCCTTTACATGCTCCATATAGGTGTAGAACAAATCTTGTTTACTAGCCATTTGTGCATGATGTTTTGACTCATCATACTAGCATATTTTGGCTTTGCTCAAACTTGATTTTATGCTTATTTTGAAGTGTTCTAGGACTGTTTTGGGCTTCCATGGCCATATCACTCATGCTTTGTATGGCTATAGTGTAAATGCTTAGGCTAGTTTTGGGTTTTGAGGCCTTTATCATGCCATACATATGATGTTTGCATGCCTTGCCCTCATTCCACATGCTATTTCAGTCCATGAAATGTTGTTGTTCACTCGCATTTAACATGCCTTGAATCTTTTGTATAGCTTGTGCGTTATGTTTCAAGAATGGATTTTTGTGCATGCCACTTAGCCTAAGTCTTTGGCTCATCATTTCAGTACATTTTGGGTCCTAATATACCATGATGTGACTCTGTTTTTGGTTGTCCAAGTCATGCCATGATTGGTTCTCATAGGTGTAGTGCATTGCCTCTCTTGTAGCCTTGCATGTCCCATGTTTTAGCATTGTATGCTAGCTTGCTTTGGCTTACTTCCTTGCATGTTTTAGTCTCATATTAGTATGTACTAGGACTATTTTGGGTTGCCCTTGCCATATCCTTCATGCTTCATATAGCTGTAGTGTAATTGGCCTTGCAAGCTTCGTGTTTCGGTGATTCGCGCATGCTATCCTTGAGCTATTTAAATGATTTGGCATCATTTATCATCTCATTTCAGTGCATATAGTGTTGTTACACTTGCACATTTGTCACTTCTTAGGCACTTTTGAGAGTTACCCTTTTAGGCCCCTTTGATGAACCTTTCGTATTTCGCATGCTTGAGTGTGTTGTATGGCTTAATTCATCGCTTTGGCTACTGATTTGGACCTAGTTGAGAGCCGTCCATCTTTGGTGTAAGCCTATCTTACCATGTTGTCGCATGCTTGTTTCATTTCATATGTTGTCGCATACTTGTTTAGCTTTGCATACCTTGCATGCTCACATGTTTATGTTGCATTTTGTCATGTTGTCCAAGGTCATCACCTCACATCATGCTTATATGCTTGTTGCATGCTTGGTTTAGTTGCATGTTTGCACATTTAGGTCATGTTGCATGTTTGCCATGCTTATGTGTTGCATTGCCTAGATTAAGTGTTAATCCGAGCACGAGGAACGAGGGGCGTTTCATACTTCAAGTGATAGAACGTGTCTCAATTCTCGATCGCCGAAGCTCTTGATGATTCATGATAGAGTTCTAGGCTTTACTTGCTTTTTACTTGCTTTATTTGTGCATTCATTTTCATATTGATTTGCACAAATTGGATCTTTGGCCATCATGCATCGGGATGCGTGATTGATGGTCGTGGATCTGACTAGGCCTCTACTTTGATGTTTTGAGGTAATTTGGGGGTGCCATGATGCGTACATGTCCTTGGGAAACCCTCCATTTTCTCTATTTTGTGCTTTGTTGCAGTTTGGTGTCACAGCACACCAGTGGCCGGCAGCCTGCCGTTGATGGCCGGTAGTGTGCCACCCTTGGCCAGCAATGGACCATCTCTAGCCGGCAGATATCCTTTCCTGGCCGGCAGGCCACTGGTGACCTCCTCTGCAGTGTTTTGGTAAGGTCCAGCAACAAGCACTGGAAGACACCCTGCAAACAGAGCCTCTAAAGAGCAACCGGAAGGCGTTTCGAGGCGAAGAACCGAATGCGAGCATGCACACCTTCCTTCTTCAAATAGAGCTGGAACAGCATCATTTACTGCTTTCCCTATTTGTTTGTTGTCATTCATTTGTAGTTTAATTGATTCGTTAATTAATTAAGTTGTGTAATAATTAGTTGTAGCTAGTTATTCAATTCGGTTCTGTAATAATTAATTAGCTTGTGAGTTAGTTAATTAGGTGGCTTGTTTTATTTATTCGGTCCCTCCGAGTGAGGGCAAATTTGTAATAAGCGTGCGTGCGTGTGTGCATGTCTTCCAACCCCATTCCTTTCTCCCTTTTATTTAACCGCTTACAATGGTTAGATTTAGGGTATATTTCAATTAGCATACCTTATACTATGCATATGTGCATTCATTCATCTGTATTACATGCACCGGGCTTGGCGCATCTTACTAACTGCATAGTATTTCAAATCTAACTTGAATACATGTTATCTGTTGCATTTCACATGCCATTCATAGATTAGCCGAGCCAATTCTAGTTGCATTTTGCCTACGATGCATTATCCATTCTAACATGGACTTGGATCATACATTTGATTACTAACAAGTTCTCTGTTTTGGCTTGGAATACAATGTGAGTATTTATGCTTTAGCATCTCGCATGAGTATGAATGTTAACATGACAGCATGCTTACCATGTGGCTATATGCTTATGTGATAAATTGCCCGAATGCCTGTGGGTGAAGGTTGGGTTATTTGGATTGGAACAATTCATCGATTGTGAGTTTTAAGCCCACTTGAGAGTGGCAAATCATCTTGTTTTCTAAGCCCACCCGAGGGTGGCAAATCTACGTCTTAGCCTACTTGCGAGTAGCAAACCGTTTTTCAAATAAACAAACATGAGATGTTTTGTTCCAATTCAGGCGATCCAGTCTATACTTGTATGCTGTGCGCATCACATAGTAATTCTAGCTAATTAATCGGAATAAGAACGCATAATATTTTCAAAACTCGATATCATGGTTAGTAGAGGCCGATCTTTGATCGGGTGAGCCGAGGTGCTCACGAAGTGACCTTCCCCAATCGTACCCAAGTTCCCGAGCTGAGGCAACTTTAGTGATGACAGACACGTGGCCTTAGGCAACGAGTCAGGGTTTCCTAAATTTCTCCCAAAATAAAATATTTAGGTGACGACTCAGTATCTGGCAAAGCAGTCCATGTTTGGCACTTCTTTCAAAAAAATCTGTTTTCAAAAACGATTTGCCGGATTTGGACTCTTTGATGATTCATCGGTCTTGCATTGCACTCTACGAGATTAGATACAGGACTGTGACAATTAGAGTCCTGAATTGTAGTGAGCCCATATGAACAGAACGGGATTCATCCTCCCGGGACATTCGGGGACGTCTACAATTTGATTCCCTTCTTCTTTCATAACTATAATTAAGTAATAAAATTCAACTTGAAACTATTTTCAATGTGTATCATACAGTATTAATTTATTAGTGATATTCAACTTCATAATAATCATATCTTCATGTTCATTTGCCATACAATGATGGATTTGTTTACTTTTGCTAATTTAGTGATAAAATTTACTATACAATGACAGATTTGCTTACTTTGCCTAATTCAGTGATAAAATTTACAATAAGAATGATAGATTTGCCTAATTTTCCTAATTGACTGATAACATTTGCTATACAATGACGAATTTCCTTACTTTGCCTAATTAGTGATAAAAATTGTTATAATAATAATAGATTTGCTTAATTTTTCTAATTAAGAGAGAGTTATCAACAACCCACAATAAGAAGACACTTCGTAAGTTGATCAATAACAAAACACTCCTATAAAAAAAAAAAAATGCAACGAAACCAAATTATAATATTTTGTTTTCAAAATGTTTTTGCAGGCTTGATTGTGGAATCATTGTTTGCTATATCATGAGGCAATATGTTTCCAGCAACAACATAATGTCTACTTTTTCCAAAGAAGAATGCAATCAATTGAGAGCCGATATATTAACTATCTTCTTGACTGACCAACAAACTGCTCAACAATAAATAGTTGATGAAAACATTGATGACTTGCATCCGCAATAATCAACAGGTCTGGAAGAAAAGAAAACATTTTGCTTGTTTGTTTGTTACACTAATCAACAGATCTGGAAGAAAAGAAAACATTTTGCCTGTTTGTTTGTTATAGTGTAATAAAAAGAAGACATTGATTCATTTAGTTGTTAGAATGTGAATACTTCATACATTTGACTTGTTTGGTTGTTACAGTGTTATCTATATTTTGATCATTTTGGTTCGTACTTTACTTCAATGAATATTATAATGCTTGGTTGTTACAATGTTAAAATTACAGACAATACACTAAATGAAAATTTAGTCTTTTTTAGCTATATTTTTACCAGATCTGGCTTTGATATCAGTCTTACTTTATGCTTAATAACAAGTTTGTATCCCTTCATTTACTAACATGACATTTTTTTTACACTAATAAATTTATCACTGTTCAAACTAACAAAAATTAGCAACTCTCTCTCTCTCTCTCTCTCTCACATTCTTTTTTCTTAATTCAAGTAAACAGAACAATATAAAAAATAATAAACAATTTATCTAAATTGAAAATTAAAACACAAACACTATTACATTGTCCAAATTGAGAATTAAAACACTGTTGCAATTTGTAGATATTTTCAAATTTGGGAATGAATATAAGAACATGCCATTCTGGGTATATGGAGTGGAGATAAAGTTCTAACAGTAAATGCAAAAAAATAAACCGTACATACATTTTAACATTTAACTCCAAGAACCAGTTATTTATGAAGAAATATGATCTTGTTCAAGACCTGATGATAAACTGTTGCATCTAAAGCATTTCTTAGACTGAAATTTTGAACAATTTAATCTGAAAATGAATTGAAACTCGAAATATGTAGACGTGCCCGAACGTTCCGGGAAAATCCCATTTTGTTCATTAGGCTGCTACAGTTCGGACTCAAATGTCACGGTTCTGAATCTAATCTCGCAAAGTGCAATGCAAGACCGATAAATCACCAAAGAGTCCAAATCCGGCAAATTGTTTTGGAAAGCTGATTTTTGTAAAGAAGTGCCAAACATGGACTGCTTTGCCAAATACAGAGTCGCCACCTAAATGTTTTATTTTTGGAGAAATTTAGGAAACCGTGACTCGTTGCCTAAGGCCACGTGTCCGTCATCACCAAAGTTGCCTCGACTCAGGAACTTGGGTACGAGAGGGAAAGGTCATGCAATGAGCACCCCCGCTCGCCCGATCAAAGATCGGCCTGTACTAAGCATGATATCTTATTTTTGAAAACACATGCATTATTATTCCAGTTATTAGCTAGAATTACTATGTGATGCGCACAACACACAAGTATAGACTAGATCACCTAATTTGGAACAAAGCATTACGTATTTGTTGTTCAAAAAAATGGTTTGAAGTTTGCTACTAGCAAGTAGGCTAAATCGAGGATTCAATGAATTGTTCCAATTCAAGCAATCCAGTCTTTACTCACAGGCATTCAGGCAGTTATATCACATAAGCAAATAGCCTCAAAGCAAGCATGCTATCATGGCAACACTTACACACATGCGAGGATGCTAAAGCATAAACACTTATCTAGTACTCTGAGCCAAAACAATAGCTAGTTAGTAATCATGCATAATCCTAGCTATGTTTAAGATGACTAATGCAATACATGCAAAATGTAACTAGAAATAGGCTCGACTATTCTAAGATGGCATATAAGATGCGAAAATTCGATACATGTATTCAAGTAGGAATTGAAATACGATACAGTTAGTATGATGCGCTGAGCCCGGTGCATGCAGCATAGATGAATAATGCAAACATGCATAGCATAAGGATGCTAAATGAAATATGCCCTAAAACTAACCATCATAAGCGGTTAAGTAAAAGAGAGAAAGATGTGGGGTTGGAAGACATGCACACACTCACGCACGCTTATTACAACAATTGGCCCTCTCGACGGAGGGTCCAAAAGAATAATACAAACCATCTAATTAACTAACTAACAAGCTAATTAATTATTACACAATCAAATGAATAACTAGCTACAACTAATTATTACAACACTTAAATAATTAACAAATTAATTAAGCTACGAAAAATAGTAAAGAGGCCTCGGGGAGAGGGACAAATGCATGCTCGGTCGGCTTCGCTCGGAAATCCGTTGCCATGCCTCATGTTGCCTCTGTTTGCACTGCTTTGTACCTCTGCAAAGTGTGAAAATTCCCAACACACTTCTGATTCACCCCATGGGCATTGTGGGAGGCCATCGGCCAAAAATCATGGTCATCGGCTAAGATAAATAGGTCATCGACCAAATATGAAGCCATCGTCCAAACACTTGTAGCCGACGGGCACTGAAGATGGCCGATCGGCCATCCCTTCCCGTAAAATGCTCTTTTGCTGTAGCAGGGGACAAACAGAGTATGACAATGCATTTACAAGACTCAAAGGAGTGTAGTTCTCGACCCTCGGACCATTAATCGTGAATTTCAATGCATGATGGCCAAAAGAGTCAAGTGTGCAATTCAATATCAAATGAAATGCACAAAACACATAAGGGACCTTAACCTCTATCATGTGTGATCAAGAGGCAAGGCAATGCACACACAATGCTATGCAAACTAAGCACGCAATGGAACTAATATCCAACAACATATAATGTACTAAATATGTAACAAGCATGCGACAACATGCAAGGCAAGATGGATAAGCATGCAACAACATGTCAATTAGCAAGCACGTGATAACATGCAATATGACAAGCATGCAACAAGCATGTAAGCATGATGTAAAGTAGCAACTTTGAACAACATGGTAAATGGACTTAAACTAAAGATGGACAGACCTCAACCCTGCCCAAAATCAGTGGCCAAAGTTATGAATTGGAAGCATGAAAATGCAAAACAAACATGCACATGTAAATGGTCCAATACCTAGGCATAGGAGAGCAACTTTCAAGAGCACTTAAAAGGGGACAAATATGGACATGTGACAAACATTATAAGCTCTGAAATCATACATGGAAAGGTGTCAAACCAACCAAACAAAGCAAGTATAGCATGCAAGAAAGGCTAAAGCTTAAGGCTAACCAAGGGACTCAAACCATGGCCATGCAAGGCAAGCCCCAAAGGGCCAAGGGCACTCAAAATAGTCCCAAGGCAGGTCAAGACAAGACCAAAAATATGCTCAAAACTAGTCGACACAAGCTAGAATACAACTCCAAAAGGCATGAGGCATGCAAGGCTACAAAGGGGTGTTACATTACACCTATCAAAACCAAACATGGCATGAATTGTCCAATGAAAAACAGAGTTATGGCATATCAAAATAAGCCCAAAAACCCACTCAGATGGCATCCCAAAGACCTAAGTATGGAGGCATACACAATGGTCCATTCATGAGGCATAAGGCATCAACTCTTTAAAGCATTAAATGAGTGATAAGTGCAAGTATATGAGCATGAAACATGAACTGAAATAATATTTCAAATGATGCCAAATCATGAAAATACTCCAAATAAAGCATGCTAATGACGTGGACACTCAAGGTTAACAGGCTAGAATACCTTATGGCTATACAAAGCGTGGCATATATGATCAAAACAACACAAAACAGAGCTCAAGCATGGTAAAACAAGGCTAAAAACTTCTTTGAGTTGAGCCAAAACATGCAAGAATGGTAGTTTAAACGCAAGATGCATGTTAAGGCAAATGAGATGATTGCAAGACAAGTACATGAAGCATGTAAGAGGCAACTAAACCCACCCAAAATAGAGTCATGGCATGCTTAAAAAACACCAAAAACCCACTGAAATGAAGTCAACATAAGCTAGAAAGACATGCTCAAACATGAAGCATATAAGACTAGTTTGTGTGATTTACACTACAAGTGTATTAGGTATGCATGGAGTGACAAAACCAAGCAAAAACAGTGTTGTATCATGGAAAAACAAAGCCTAATACATACTGAAATGAAGCTACAACAAGCTAAGCCAACATGCTACCAATATAAGCCACTCATGCAAGCATACAAGACAACAAGGAGAGGGGATGATCCTCTCCTATTTAAGACCTCAAAGCTACCTTTCCACCACTAAAAATCTTCTGGATTTCAATGGTAGAAAGGCCATGCAAATCCAAGAACAAGGGCCAAAAGGGATGGCCTAAAATAATGCCTAACAAGGCCTAAGAGGGGGTAGATCACCCCCCAACCTCAAAATGACCTTAAACAAAGATCTAAAGCATCAAAAAATAGAACTTTTATCAGTTAAGAGTTAAGCTTAAAACAATAAGCAAGTAGGTCTAAAAGCTAAAACAAGAATGGGGGTTTAAAAGCGAGGAACTCATCCTTGAAGACCACCTTCAAGAACAATGCTCCAGCAGCCTTCTCTGATCAAAACCAGCCCAAGAACACTAAAATCACCCTCAAGGGAACTCATCTCCAAGAGGATGGTGTTCTAGTGTGTGTTTGTGTACAATAATAAGACAAAATGACACTTTTGAAGCACAAAATGAAGAATCAAGGCAAGATAGATACAAAACTATATCTATTACTCTAACCCTAATTTTTTGAACCTGTGGAAAGGGAGGAGGAGCTCCCTCTTTATAGAAGTTCAATTCCTAAGCTTGTTGAGCAAGCTAAGCAATTGAATGGAGGATGTGAATTGTGCATGCTAGCTATGACAGCTGGCATAAAATATCTGCATAAAGTAAATGAACAGGGCTTGGCCAAAAAATATGGCCGATCGACCAACATAAGTGCCGACCGACCAAAAAAAGTGCCGATCGGCCAACGCTTTTGGCCGATAGCAAGAAAACAAGGCCGATGGCTTCATGCCCTGGCCGATGGGTTGAGGGGATGGCCAACAAGCCACCCTCTTCCCTTAGAAGCAAAAACACAAGTGCTTGGTCCACAACTAAGCACAAAATAGACAGGTTGAGAGATCTTGAGGCAAGGTGCGCGACCGAGACCCCCGAAAACTCAAAACGAACACGAGCATGGATGATCGTCGAGTGTTCAAATGATGATGTCCACGTCACAAGGACGGTAAAAAATAGGGTGTCTACAAAATATTTTTTTTCAAGGATCCCACTGATAGTTAATTGCATAGTGGCAGTAATGTAGCACAGATTGGGAAACTTAGTCCCAAACTACCTACAATTGATTTTTCTTGAGTTTAAGCCACTAATAAATTTATCACTGTAAAAAAGAACATTTGGTTGGATATGACAGTGATAAATTTATCAACCACTGACATAGATGTAATAAACCATCAACTTTTTCTACACGGTCAATTATAAATTTATCATTCTTAAAAATAACAAAATTCAGCAACCCCATTAATGCTTGATTGTTTCCTTCAGACAACGGTAAATTTATCACTATGAAAAAAACATAATCCACCAACTCATTCAAACCAACTAGGGATAAATTTACCACTGTATAAAACACCAAAAACATCAACTACATTTAACCAAAATCAAAGAATATAAATCTGTGAAACTTAATCTTGTAAAAATATCAACAAAAAATATAATTTCCGTTCAAAAAATTCCTCAATCATCCAATGCAACTACCGAAATGATGTATCTTTCAAAAAATACTCAAACATTCAATGCAAGTAACACCTCTCAACTCTCAAAAAAAAGTAATTCGATTAAAATCAATAGAACTAAAGCAAGCTTCTTTACATGTCGTTCGATTATGAGTTCCCATCTTTCCACACCTACTGCACCTAATTCTCTTGATCTGCCCTTCGAAGGTATTCTCTCTGTTCTTGGACGTCCAACTGGTTTCTTACAAAGAGGAGATAAAACAACGTCATTATCAAGAACTACATTTGGCTTCCACATACTAGGAACTAGATAGATAGAATGCGCATAAGAATCACAATAACTACGAACATTGTAGTAATCATCAAGAAAACAATTCAGATCCTTCTCACTCCTCTTTATAACATAAAAACCATGTTTGCAAGGAAAAGAATCAATTTCCAACAATCGACAAGAACAAGACTGTTTCCCAATATCAACCATAACTGAATGATCCAATTGGATTTCATGAATATCATCGTTACATTTCTTAACTATCCATGCCTTTGTATCATTAAAAGCTTCTTCCAACTTTTTCTCTGCAAAAGGACAAACAATACGATTCCACTTATTTCCAACTTCTCACCTTTTTGAAAATTGCTTCATTAGTTTCACCCATATAGCATCAACAAGATTAGTTGAAAACAAATGGTGCTTATCCCTAATCCATGAATTAAAAGATTCTGCAGCATTTGTGCACATTTCACCATACCTCTTATAGCGATCCCGGTTTTCCCTCCATTGATTATTATAACCCGGACTAGGTTCCGTGGGTGTTGGTTGTTGTTGTATCTTGTTTCTGTCCTTCAATTCTTTGTATATGAGTTTTAGGATGTGTTGGGCAGGTTTGTAACAGGTTGGGTGAGTTTTTTTTAAACCAAGTGTTGCTGCCCAGAATTTTGGTTCTTTGCTCGAGCGAGGCTTTTGTCGCTCGAGCGAGCCTTTTGTCGCTTGAGCGAGCCCCCTTGTTTTAGATCCTTCGCTCGAGCCAGGGTTCCTTCACTCGAGCGAGAGTTAGGTGTTGTGTCTGGTGGCTCGAGCGAGAAGTCCTTCGCTCGAGCGTGCGTTTGCGTCTGGGTTTAGACCTGAGAGTTGTAATTCTTCGCTCGAGCGAGCGAGGACTATGTTTTGGATTCTTCGCTCGAGCGTGTTTCTGGGTTGCAGACCTGAAGCTTTGAATTGTTGGCTCGAGTGAGACTTTCTTCGCTCGAGCGAGGGTCCTTTGTGTCTGGTCACTCGAGCGACCAATCCTTCGCTCGAGCGAGCCTGTGTTATATCAGTAGACAGCAGCGGGATTACACTTCACTTTTTTATCTCTTCTTTCACTCAAACCCTAGATCTGACCTCTCTCTCTCTCTCTATACATCTTCTCTCTAGAGTTTCATCTATTTTTAGTGTATTTCTAGCTTAGTCCCTTTGTAAAAAAGATTGTGCTCGGGGTGGGCTTCACTTTGATTCGAAAAATCTCGCATTTGGAGCATCTTTGGTTTTTCTCCTCATCTCTTTTGAGCTCCTAACTTTGAGGAAGGGATATCTTACTCCTTCTTATGGGTTTTGACTTAAATATTTGTCATTTTGATTAGTTGGTGTTGTTGGGTAATTTTGAAGAAAGTTAGGGTTTGGTTCGTAATTTATAAAAGAGGGGTTTTGTATTTAATAACTCCATGTGTATTTAAGGCCTTGAAAATATGAGTTTGAGAGTTAAATTGGTGGAATTTGGTCTTAGGATCAATATTTGAGAAAAAAGGAGAATGCCCTAATTTTTGTAATAAATTAATTTGAATAATTAATTTGGGAAAATGTGAAATTGAGTTGAGAATAATGAAATCGGGAAATTGTGGGAGTAAATGGTGTAGTTGGCTAATTTAATCACTCACCTATGAGATTGTCGATATTTTATCTGTTGATGAATTTGTTATCTGTTTAGAGATAACTGATTTGGGCTATCGGTAGAGGATAGTTTTGATTATTGTAGACACTGTATGTTGATTAGGGAAAACTGAAACTAATCGAACGTGTTATGTCATTGAATGTGATGGTTGGAATAATACAGCAAATATGTGTATTGATTGATCATGGTATGTGATGAAGTGCTTAAATACATTATATATGTATCTTTATTTGGGAGGAGATAGGGGATGTACTCCACACACACATGTGTTCATATACTTTAACACATTATGTATGTAACTTGTTTGGGAGGAGATGGGGGATGTACTCTGTATGTGTTCATATACTTTAACACATTATTTATGTACTTCACACGTGTGTTCATATACTTTACACATTGCTTATGCATCTATGTTTGGGAGAAGATAGGGGATGTACTCCATAGGTGGTTATATGTTTAAATACATTATATTGTATCATTATTTGAGAGGAGTTAGGGAATGTACTCCAGAGATAATTAAGTTGGCCGAGGCGTCTGGGTGAAAGTCTCGAGACCTTATAAAGTGAAGTATTAGTTACGTGAGATGTAGTCTCATTTTGAATCATGGATAACGGAAGAGTTAACAAGTCGAGTGGTAGTCTCACTTAAATTGTTTGGTTAGATATTAAACCATAATTAGGAACTGATCTGGATAAATAAGGGAATTGAATGGTAGCATGGATGTAATTGTTGTCGAGCTATGAGAAGGGTGTGATTTGGGGTATACGTGTCAATCATTTGTTGTATGATAATGTTTATACGTGTCGATCATTTGTTGTGTGATAATGTTTTAGTTATTTCTCATATTGGGTTTAGCATATTCCTACTGGGCTTTGGCTCACCCTACTTGGGACACCATTTTCAGGTATAAGAGACGTGCCAGGTTCAAGATCTTTACTTGGGAGGTCTTCGGAGTTGAAGACTCTGCTTTGTTATTTATTTTGTTAATTATATGTAAATGCAAGCCGAGAGCTTTACCTGTAAGAGAGTTAGAGCTTTTCTTTTGATTGACCAAATAGCAACTTGGAAAGATGTAAGCCTGCAGGGCATTCTATTTTTTTTGTGAACATTTGTAATTAATATGAAATACACTTTTGTAATATTAACTCTGATGTTTGTATGGCAATGTAAACTATCTATCATGTTTATGGAAGGATTGGATGTGGGAATTATGTATTATTTTGAGGGCGTTACAACTTGGTGTCAGAGCGTACCGGGTTCGAATACTTTGGGTACGCGGGAAGTGGTTAGTACCACAATGGGTTTGTCTCACTTGTTAGAGATTTATGCATGATGTTATGTGATTATTTGATAACATGTTTATGTGACTATATGGGTATGGGGTTTAATTTCTAGGATATTGATTGGATCCTTGGGTTTCTGGGAGTCCTGTTGGAAGGGCACTTGATCAATGCCGTTTCTAACTGGAACTCTAGTAACGCCACGGGACGGTCATTATCTGGAAATGAAATTCGTAAATGCTTATGTAATTATGTGTTTACGTGGAATGAATTACTGTTACCCTTTGCATTAGGATTCGAGTGAAATAGCCTCGGTGCATTTGAAAATGTACTAATACCTTTATTACTTTTACTAGGATGCCTAGACGAGAAAGTTTTGATTTCCCTCCTTCCACACGGGAAGAATTGCGGATACAGTTTGTGGAGTTACACCAAGGTACTACACCTTTGGTGTAGTTTGAAGCATGGTTTGCTAACCTGTCGAGATTTGCCCTGGAGTTGGTGGAGACTGAGGAACTGCGTTGTTCAAAGTTTGAGAGTAGGCTATGTAACGGCATCCGAGAAAGGATTGCTGGGTCTTGGCATAGGAGCTATAGTGGGCTTGTTAAGGCAGCAGCTCATGTAGAGGCAGCAATGCTAGTCATGGGGCAGAGTGGGGAGGAAGCCATTTCGGCAATTCCCGTAACTCGGGGTGTTGGTAGGCCTTTTAAGAGGCAGAGGGGTTGTAACCCGCAACAGTTTCAGGGTGCTACCTTTCCAGCGTCGGATTTGGGTTCGAGAAAGAGTAAACAGAGGAATGTCACTTGTTTCAAATGTGGTCAACTTGGTCACAAGTCTTCGGCTTGCCCACAGAGAAAGAGAGCATGGTTGGCAGTTCGACCAGTAGCTGCACCACTAGAATGATCTAGTCAACTAGGTTTTGGATCGATCGAATGTTCATTGGGGAAACAGTCGTTGGGGTCCCCATTAGTTCAGACTTTGAACCAGTCTCGCACTTGGGAGCCGCTTACTTGTTGGGTGTGTAACCAGCCAGGTCATATCAAACGTTTCTGTACCCAGCCAGGGGCTTCTTTGGGAGTCTTACAACCTAGTCAGGTTTAGCTTTACTCGACAGGGCAGGGGTAATACCGTTATGAGAAACAAATAGGCCAGATTTCGAGGGCCTCGGGAGAGTCGAGTTCCCAAGTCCCATTTGGGAAAGTGTGCAGTTGTTCCAGGTGTGGCCAGTTGGGGCATACCGATAGTTCTTGTCCGTGGCTTGTAAGCTCATAGTATATCTTGGGTTTGGGAATGACCAACTTTAGCGGTCTAGCGAGGGACGGTAGTGGTAGTAATACCGATGGGATGGTTTTGTTTTGACTAATCTGTTTTGTAATCGGTGAATTATCGTTTTGTAATCATTGGGTCTTGTTGTGTAACCAATGTGTTTTGAAAACGTTGAAACATAAAAACTGCTTGTTTATATATATATATATATATGCCTTTGCTTGTTAAATTCCATGGATTAGACGAATTGGAGCATGTTGTGGCTCTAAAGTTTATTAATGTGATAAGTTGTTGTGAAACCGTAACATTTTTGTGTTATGCGTGTGATTTGGTTTAGAGAAATGAGGGTTGATGAGCCATGTTTTCAAATCTGGAAGAATTATTAAGGGATGCGTATCTTAGTTAGGACCACCATGGGGCGAGAATAGGTATACTTGCCGGAAGTACAGAATCTCATATGTGTTATCTATTTGATCTTATGTGCGTGGTAGAGATTTTGGTCTACTGTCGTGAGAACTCCTTGAGAGGATGTAAAGTGTGCGATTAATACTAGGTGTTGTATATTTAACATGATGTTTTACGGAGGCATAGCGCATAATTCCGTTAGGAATAGACTTTTACCTTCATGGTAGGTAACGTTGCCAAATTGGCATATGTACTGATTGGTTGTTTTAATTGAGGGAGTGTTAGTCCCTATATAAGATTGTGGTTGTTGGCATCGGGGAGTGGTGTGTTGTAATTAGCTGGTGTTATATCTTGGGCAGTGGTATAATGGGTATTTCCCTAAGTTTCCAGACTCCTTTGTGATGGTAGAATGTGATAGGTTTGTACCTTAATACCGGGTAGGCTAGGAGATGTTGTCGGTAAGATTGGTTGGGCGTATAACCCGTGGTTTGGGTGTGACCCGTGAGTAGAGTCACAGTCGTGTGGTGTTTGCGGAGGGAGGCTTGGGATGATAGCGAGGAGGATGAGGACCTTTACTCTTCAAGAGAGCTAGGATGATGAGTCTTTGAAAGCCTTGTCGGTGACATGCGAATGTGTTAGGGTCTGGTTCTAGGTGGTTGTCCAGCGGTAGCAATGGCTAGTGGTTTGGCACAGAGGCTTAGTGTCTTGATTGTACTCTCGAGACGAGTGACAAGTAGAAAGTGGAATAAAGAGTGGACCCTATAGGTCATTAAAGGAGGAAGGTGTTATGTTTGCTTGTGTTCGGTACGAACAGTTACGTAGTAATGATAAGTGTCGTGGCGTGGTAAACCCTTGCTAGCTAATTTGGTACGAGGGAATGAGTATGTAATTTTGTTATTATGAGTTCAATCGAGGTGGCGAGTGAAAGCTCTGGATGAGGAACTCAATATGGGTGTAAGATAGCTTGCATTAAATGAGGAGGTTTTCCTTAGTACGGAGCGTGATAGTGTGTGGTCCGTAGGTTGTTATTAATTGATGTGTAGAAGGGGATCAGTCTTAGGGAATCCCAGGAGAATGCCTTGGTAAGGCAATAGTGTGATTACTGATTGAATCGAGTGCTTTGATGTTTGGTAAAGCTAGGTCACTTTGGTATAAGTGTCTGTCGTCCAGTTTGGATAGAGGTAACACTAGTGAGGTAGCAAAATTGTGTAAAGTGAGTGAGGCACTCTGTTAAAGTCGTTTTGACTTGTTCGGTCCTTGTTTGTGTGGTGTAAGGCACGAGGGTGCGCAATGTTATCCTTTGTGTTGTTGCGTTGTTGGGAATTTCAAATTTTCAGGGGTCTCTATTAGGAGAGTTTTGTTTTTGAGTGTTGTGTCATCACCGTGAGTATGACGAGTTTTGTGGGATGGTTATGTTGTGATTTACTGGAGGGACATTGAGTACTCTTCATAAACTAAAATGATTTCGAATCAAAATGTGAATTTGCGATCCCTATTTTCGGGAAAATAATTTGAGAAAAATCTTTGAGTTCGGCTGTGGCCAGTTGTGAATGTCGTGTTTAAGTGGTGGCGGTATAAAGAGTTAGATTTGACCCAGCCTGAGTTGCTGGTTACATGTAGTGTGTCTTTAGCGAGACCTCAAAATTTTGGGGTAATAACGTGCCATAATATTGTTCTTTACCCGTGCTTCGTCTTGCGTTCATGTTTTGTGGAAGTTGACTGAAAGCCTTGTGTACGAATATTTTTGTGTTTCCTATGTTGGGGTATTAAGTACTAAATACTGGTTTGGGTATTGTTGGTAGTCGAGACGTGGTGGATGTCTCAGAACACTGTAGTGATTAGACGTGTCATACTGTTATTATTGTTATCGAGTCTTGTGAAGCAGGACTTTTCCATTAGTTAAGATGTTGTGGAAACATAACGGGGTTGAGGAAGCCACTTGCGAAGGTGAATTAGAGGTCCAAGAGAAGTATCCGGATCTATTGGTAGGTAATTGAGTGGATGTTGAATATTTTGTTGCATTGATAAACTTTAAGAACATTGAATATGTCTTCAGTTATAAAACATTGTGCCTGTTTCGGTTTATGGTAGTATTATGTCATATGCCTTGAAATGGAAGTTTAATTTAACATTGTATATGTTGGATGTGTTGTAGTAAGGGAAATCTATCATGAACATTGAATATGATATGCAATTGTGAAATATGTATGTAGAAACTTGTTGAATTTCGATGAAATGCTTGTTGTAGCAAACTGTGAGAAATGCCTCTTGAATAGAGATGGGATGACTGGTAATGGATCAGGTTGTGGAATATTGTTGGTAATGTTATTGAGAATTGAGAAAAACTTGTTTTTGAAACTTGTATCTAATTTCGGGGACAAAATTCTTTAAGGAGGGGGGGGAGGTTATAGCGATCCTGGTTTTCCCTCCATTGATTATTGTAACCCGGATTAGGTTCCGTGGGTGTTGGTTGTTGTTGTATCTTGTTTCTGCCCTTTGATTCTTTGTATATGAGTTTTAGGATGTGTTGGGCAGGTTTGTAACAGGTTGGGTGAGTTTTTTTTTAAACCAAGTGTTGCTGCCCAGAATTTTGGTTCTTCGCTCGAGCGAGCCCCCTTGTTTTAAATCCTTCGCTCGAGCCAGGGTTCCTTCGCTCGAGCGAGAGTTGGGTGTTGTGTCTGGTGGCTCGAGCGAGAAGTCCTTCGCTCGAGCGTGTGTCTGCGTCTGGTTTAGACCTGAGAGTTGTAATTCTTCGCTCGAGCGAGCGAGGACTATGTTTTGGAGTTCTTCGCTCGAGCGTCTTCTGGGTTGCAGACTTGAAGCTTTGAATTGTTGGCTCGAGCAAGACTTTCTTCGCTCGAGCGAGGGTTCTTTGTGTTATATCAGTAGACAACAGCGGGATTACATTTCACTTTTTCATCTCTTCTTTCACTCAAACCCTAGATCCGACCTCTCTCTCTCTATATACATCTTCTCTCTAGGGTTTCATCTATTTTTAGTGTCATTCTAGCCTAGTCCCTTTGTAAGAAAGGTTGTGCTCGGGATGCGCTTCACTTTGATCTGAAAAATCTCGCATTTGGAGCATCTTTGGTTTTTCTCCTCATCTCCTTTGAGCTCCTAACTTTGAGGTAGGGATATCCTACTCGTTCTTATGGGTTTTGACTTAAATATTTGTCATTTTGATTAGTTGGTGTTGTTGGGTAATTTTGGAGAAAGTTAGGGTTTGGTTTGTAATTTATAAAAGTGGGGTTTTGTATTTAATAACTCCATGTGTATTTAAGGCCTTGAAAATATGAGTTTGAGAGTTAAATTGGTGGAATTTGGTCTTAGGATCAATATTTGAGAAAAAAGGAGAATGCCCTAATTTTTGTAATAAATTAATTTGAATAATTATTTTGGGAAAATGTGAAATTGAGTTAAGAATAATGAAATTGGGAAATTTTGGGAGTAAATAGTGTAGTTGGCTAATTTAATCACTCACCTATGAGATTGTCGATATTTTATCTGTTGATGAATTTATTATCTGTTTAGAGAAAACTGATTTGGGCTATCGGTGGAGGATAGTCTTGATTGTTGTAGACACTGTATGTTGATTAGGGAAAACTGAAACTAATCGAACATATTATGTCATTGAATGTGATGGTTGGAATAATACAGCAAATATGTGTAGTGATTGATCATGGTATGTGATGAAGTGCTTAAATACATTATATATGTATCTTTATTTGGGAGGAGATAGGGGATGTACTCCAGTGTGTGAGAGGAAATAGGGGATGTACTCCACACACACATGTGTTCATATACTTTAACACATTATATATGTAACTTGTTTGGGAGGAGATGGGGGATGTACTCTATATGTGTTCATATACTTTAACACATTGTTTATGTACCTCACACGTGTGTTCATATACTTTAACACATTGCTTGTGCATCTATGTTTGGGAGAAGATAGGGGATGTACTCCATAGGTGGTTATATGTTTAAATACATTGTATTGTATCATTATTTGAGAGGAGTTGGGGAATGTACTCCATAGATAATTAAGTTGGCCGAGGCGTCCGGGTGAAAGTCCCTAGACCTTATAAAGTGAAGTATTAGTTACGTGAGATGTAGTCTCATTTTGAATCATGGATAACGGAAGAGTTAACAAGTCGAGTGGTAGTCTCACTTAAATTGTTTGGTTAGATATTGAACCATAATTAGGAACTGATCTGGATAAATAAGGGAAGTGGATGGTAGCATGGATGTAATTGTTGTCGGGCTAAGAGAAGGGTGTGATTTGGTGTATACGTGTCGATCATTTGTTGTATGATAATGTTTATACGTGTCGATCATTTGTTATGTGATAATGTTTTAGTTATTTCTCATATTAGGTTTAGCATATTCCTACTAGGCTTTGGCTCACCCTACTTGGGACACCATTTTCAGGTACAGGAGACGTGCCAAGTTCAAGATCTTTACTTGGGAGGTCTTCGGAGTTGAAGACTCTGCTTTGTTATTTATTTTGTTAATTATATGTAAATGCAAGCCGAGAGCTTTACCTGTAAGAGTGTTAGAACTTTTCTTTTGGTTGACCAAGTAGCAATTTGGAAAGATGTAAGCCTGCAGGGCATTCTATTATTTTTGTGAACATTTGTAATTAATATGAAATACACTTTTGTAATATTAACCCTGATGTTTGTATGGCAATGTAAACTATCTATCATGTTTATGGAAGGATTGGATGTGGGAATTATGTATTATTTTGAGGGCGTTACACCTCTTACCGTGAAAATAAGCGTTACACCAACACTCATTAAGCAAATCCTCAAGAAACTTCTGAACATTATGACCACAACAACCCTTAAATTCTTAAAATAGCTCATTAAACAACTCAATAGTAGGAGCATATGCACACCTACTAAAAGGAGTGAGCAAATACTCTTTAGATTCGCGACTCTTCACTAACAAATAAGTCTTCGAGTTTGTTTTCAAATGCATTGGAAAAAAAAGAATGAGAAGAAAACGAAAAGACCTTAGCTAAATCTTTCAGCAAACCTCCATGTCGATCAGTAACAAACGTAATATCCCTTCCCGGAGTCAAAATAACAAATAACTTTGACAAGAACCAATGCCAATTGTTATAACGTTCACTATCAACAATGGCAAAACATAATGGATATAAACCTACAAACAAAATATATACACATTATTTGTAACAAATAAAAAAGATTACAAAACAAAAGCAAAACGCAAAGTATATAACATATAGCACCAACCATAGATAACTTTATCACTGTATTACTACAACAATTCAATAAAAACATACAACATATAGAATCAATGCATAATAAATTTATCACTGTATAAATATAAAATTTAACAAAAGTATACAACATACAAAAGTATACAACGTAAATTTATCACTACTTGATTGACCATACTCAATAATCAACACTCTCTAGTAACAAAAATGATAAAATTATCATTGTTTTAATAATAATAACAAATAGACACAGAATATACCTTGGTTACTGTCTTTTTCCGAAGCAGCCAATAAACAACTTTTGTGTCTTCCTTTCAAGAAAGTTTCATCATGCATCAACACAGGCCGACAATACTTAAAACCATGAATACATGCCTCAAAAGCGAAAAACAAGCATTTGAAATGTCTTCCTTTAATATAAATATCAAATTCCATATCAAAAACACTCCCCGAATTACAATCATTAGCGGTATCAACATACTAACGATGATCGTCAAATGAAGATGAATAGTCGCCTAAAACAACATCCCTTGTTTTTCCAACACCCATCCAAGCTCGCTGATAAGAAACTTCTATTCCATAATAGTCCTTGAAATCACAAACCACCTCACTAACCGATGTCAAAGCCTTATTACGAACCTCATTTAAAATTAGCCCACCAATCATACTTGAAGTCATCCTAGTATGTTTAATTGTACGAAAAGAAGATCCACACATATGAACATCATCAAATTGTTTAATAACAAAAGCTTTACTAGAATTTTCCACTCTAGCATGCATGCTCCATAAACACCCCAAATCAGCCATTCTCTTACAATGAATAGTGACACGATCCTTGTCATTCTTAACAAAATCAAAATCAAAACTGGAACGAATAGAATACTTTGACAACGCACCTCGAAATTCAACAACTCCTTGAGCAAACCTTTGACCCACTCCTTTTATACAATTAACCCATCTATCGGAGAGCAAAGGTTTTCGTTGATTTAAATAAAATGAAGGCAAAAAATCAGTTTCACAAACAACACTACTACTACTACCAGCTTCACCATCACAAATCATATAACCTTCACCCAAAGAACAACACTTAACAAAAACATCAATACGATGAATATTACAAGAAAGTGCGAGTCCAACCATAACCTTCAAATCCTCTTCACTTTGTAGACCATAATAAGAATGTACGGGCATTGAATACGATATATTCAAAGAACTACCAACTAACTCAATCCACTTTGCACACAATTTATATACTAAATCCTTGAAATTAAATTCATCATTATACTTGATAACCACTGTCACACCTCTAAATTTGCACATAAGAAACAAAGAATTCTCCATCACTATAAATCTTGCAACAAACAACAATTATAATTTAGCAAACAACTCAAACAACCTAAAGCAAAATCTAATACAGTGATAGAATTATCAACCAACTCAAACACATCCAAAAACCAACAGTAATAAATTTAACAATTAACACTACCTAAGACCAAGAGCATGAACAGTGAATAAGGCTTACACTTATTGGGCATGATAACTCGATTTGAATCTTACCATTATATTATGCAACTTTTTCATCTCCTATTCCTTTACTCACTAATAAATTTATCAGTGTTGAAAAAGTTAATCCAACGATATCCCCAAACTACTCAGTGATAAAATTATCACTGTAGAAAATCATAAACCAACACCTGTGTTCAACCAAAACAATTTCATAACCAAAAAAATAAAAAATCTAATAGTCATTTGTAGACACCCCATTTTTGACCGTCCTCAAGACTCGGACGTCACCGCTTGGAACACTTGGTGATTATCCATGTTTGTGTTCGTTTAGAGTTCCCGGAAGTCTCGGCTACGCGCCTTGCCTCAGGATCTCCGAACTCAACCGTTTAGTGTCTGGTTTTGCACCAAACACTTGTGTTTTGCCTTGGAAGGGCAGGGAATGCCTTGTGATGCATCCCCACACACCACCGGCTATGGCCAGAGGCCACCGGGTGGTTTTTGCTACCACCGGCAATGTATATTGCCAGTCGGCACTATTTTTTGCCTAAATGGCATTTTTGGCCGGCCGACTACTGTGCATCTGCTTTTGCAGATATTTTAAGACAGCTGTCTTGCTTTTGGCTCCCCTCCATACAGGTGTATGGAGGGATTTCTCTCTTGGAAGCTTGTCTTGTAAGCTTTACAAGACAATAAGCTTCTATAAAGAGAAGCTTTGTCTCTTGGCCTTGGGGTTAGAGACTTTAGACATTTTAGAGACAAAAAACACAGAGAGAAGCTCTGGTTTTTAGGGTTAGGATCCATACATATCCTATCTCTCTTTTTCTCTCTTTGTGCTCTAGGTGCTTTGTGTCTTACTATTGCACACAAACACCTAGTGTTTCACCTTCACTTAGCTACTGAGGTCACATCATAAGTGTCCCCTACAGGGTGCCACGCAATTACAGTTTTTCGACTGTCTTCATTTCTTTCTCTTTCAAACCGCCTCAGTGCATTTTCCTATTCAGTATCTACAGTGTTCACAACACCCACGTCTTGGGCTAGGTTTTTCGCACATGTGCCCTTTGGCAATTTTCCTTTCTCATTAGCCTTTCCAGCCACTGCAGCTACCTCTACTTCCTTTCCTTCTGGATTCATCTCAATTTCTTCTTTCTTGTCTAGCCCATCACTCAACCATCCGATGTTGTCAGTCGATCCATTCAGGTCAAAAAACTCGATCTGTACATCTCCATGATCATGCTCATCAAAGAACTACAAGTTGTCCAAATCCTCTTCGAGGTCTGCCAAATCATCCAACCTTTGGCTCGGGCCATCGTCCTTGACCACATTGATGTCTGTCGAGATTGGTAGCTTGAATTTGAGCTTGGTTTGACTAGTTGGCACAATACAGCAACTTAGGTCATACACCCTCTCAAATAAGTCCCCAGGACACTCTAAAGACAGACTAGTACCTTCTTTTGAGGTCGGTCTCCCTCCTATTGTAGGTATCATCACCAGAGGCTTGGGTTGAGGTTTGGACATGTCCATCATACACAAATTTGTGCCTTCAAGAATGAGCAACATCAATTTTGGTAGGTGAGAGGGGGTAACGT
This sequence comes from Camellia sinensis, assembly GCF_004153795.1. Lineage (NCBI taxonomy): Eukaryota > Viridiplantae > Streptophyta > Magnoliopsida > Ericales > Theaceae > Camellia > Camellia sinensis. Next base: position 2,553,994 of record NW_021024804.1, read on the forward strand.
ATACATTGGGGTCATAAAAGGCAGCTAATGCATGGATAAGGTTAAGGTTTCGAGGCAGGGGGACTTGATTATGGGCTGGGAGCAGGTTGGTAATTACATTTGGTTTCTGGGGTGTGGCGATGACCTTGTTGTTAATGAGATCCTGAATCTCATGACGCAAGTAGAAGCACCGGTCGATATCGTAACCGTCCTGCTAGTGAAAAGCACAGTATTTTGTGGAGTTGTGCTTGGGTGGGAAAGGGTCAGGAAGTAGGCGAGGTTCTAATGGTTTCAGGTGCCCTTTCTTGACCAGCACTTGCATGGCTTTGGATAGGGTCATACACAGTTGGATAAAAGTCCTACTCAGAGGTCGATTAGGGTTGGGCGGTGTTTGCGGGCTCATGTCGGTGAATAGGTCAACAGTTTTTGTTACGGTGACAACACTTACGTCCGATGGCCTTGCAGTTGTGCTACCACTAGCAGTATTGGAACTGGGAACAAACGGCCTTTTTGCTTGTTCCTTCTCATCTGTAATAAGCCTCTGCTTCATGGCATCTTCGATTTGCACTCCCATTTCATGAAGTTCTGTAAACGTAAATAACAGGAGCACAATCATTTTCTATAATAGCTTGCCATGTAGATTCCGAACGACCATTTTGATTTGGTCCTTCTCGGAAGGCCTCGTGGTCATCATCGAGGGTTTGGCCCTCCATCTTGTCACAAACTCAGAGAAACCCTCATTCGGCTCTTGACGCGTTGCTTCGAGATCACGAGTTGTGACCTCAATTTGTGTATTGTAAGAGTACCAAACAATGAAGGCTTCGGCCATCTCCTTCCAATTCTATTTGATAGAATCTTCTAACTTAGCATACCAAATGGCCACTATACCTGACATCGTGTGACCAAAGAGAGACAGCTTCTGTAGTCTAGTTAAGCCCATCGGCCGCAAGATATCTGAAAACAGTTGCAAGTGGACCATCGGATCCCTGGAACCGTCAAAACGATCAATGTGTGGCATCTTAAAGTGATCCGATAATGTAACTGCAGAATCATTGTATCCATTCTCTATGTTTGGGATCGAGTTAACCCCTTGCACTCTTTTGATGGTGATTATCCATGTTTGTGTTCGTTTAGAGTTCCCGAAGTCTCGGCTACGCGCCTTGCCTCAGGATCTCCGAACTCAAACCGTTTAGTGTCTGGTTTTGCACCAAAACACTTGTGTTTTGCCTTGGAAGGGCAGGAATGCCTTGTGATGCATCCCCACACACCACGCTATGGCCAGAGCCACCTGGTTTTTGCTACCACCGGCAATGTATATTGCCAGTCGGCACTATTTTTTGCCTAAATGGCATTTTTGGCCGGCCGACTACTGTGCATCTGCTTTTGCAAAGATATTTTAAGACAGCTGTCTTGCTTTTGGCTCCCCTCCATACAGTGTATGGAGGGATCTCCCTCTTTAGAAGCTTGTCTTGTAAGCTTTACAAGACAAAAGCCTCTATAAAGAGAGGCCTTGTCTCTTGGCTTTAGGTTAGACATTTGATACATTTTGAGATAGAAAGAAACAGAGAGAAGCTCTTGTTTTAGGGTTAGGGTTCATACATATCTCCTATCTCTCTTTTTCTCTCTTTTGTGCTCTAGGTGTTTTAGTTCATACTATTGCACACAAACACCTAGTGTTTCACCTTCCTTTGGCTCCTGAGGTTCTAAGGGCTGATTTTGGTTGTTTGGTGTGGATTCAAGCCAAGGAGCCATGGAGCACCATTGTTGAAGAGGTCTTCAAGGGTGAGAATCTTACCCCTTTTTACCCATTTTTGCATCTTGTTTTGCCTATCTTTGAAACTGTTTTTGTGCTTAGTGTATAATACAAAAAAGTTCTTTTTTTATCCCTCTTGATTGTTTATTAAGAGTGTTTTTGTGGTTGAGGTGTTTGACCCTCTTAGGCCTTGAAAGGCCCCATTTTTGAGTCATTTTGAGCAAGTTTCGAGACTTTGGTGTTTGGGCCTCTTCACCACTGAAATCTTGAGGGATTTCAGTGGTGGAGATGGTGCCTTGAAGTCTCCAAAAGGAGAGGGCCACCCTCTCTGTTGTCCTTGAAATGGACCATTTTGCGCTCTTGAGGGAGCCACTAGCTAAGCCTCATGTTGACCATGCCTTTAGTTTTTTGTGTGCTTATTATGTCATAATATGCCTCTGTTTTACTTGGTTTAACACCGTGCATGCTTAGCCACCCTACCATGTAAGCCTGTTATTGCCTTAATATGCCTTAGGTTGTTAGCCTTTGTTCAAGCATGTTTTAGGCTTATCTTGTAATTTGTGCATATTTTGCCATGTTTTAGTCTGTCCATGGTGTTTGGGTCATGTGCATGCTTAGTATAGCCCCTTTGCATTCCGGCTCGTTGGCCTTAAGCGTGTGAATGTATAGCATGACATTTTTGCATTGATTTGGTGATTTGGAACCATCCACCATGTCATTTCAGTCCCATTTGCATGCCATATATGTTTACCTTGGACGCATCTTTAATGCTTTGGAAGCTTGTTAGTATAACTCCATGTTTGGCCATTGCACATGCCTTTGAATTTGAGCCACTTAGATGCCATCTAAGAGTCCATTTTGCATGGTCTAGGTCTGTCTTGAAACTATTTTAAGTCCTCCTAGCCTTGTGAGGCTTGGTCGGCTTAGCTATGGTTTAAACCCCCTTGACTTGCTTCCAGTAATTGGACCATTTGCATGCTAATGTTAGCCTATCTTGTTGCTTGGTTTGGCATCATCCTAACATGATTTACAACGCTTACCTTGCATGCTATTTGTCCATGATTGCCTCATTCAAATGTGCTTAGAAATAGCCCTTTGACGCTTAAGCATTTGGGCCTTAACATGTGCATGCGTGTATGTGTATTTTGGTCCCTTGTTTTGGTCACTTTGGCTACTGTTTTGGGCCTATTTAGAGCTGCCCAAGTCATGTTTTAGTCCAACTTTTCATTGGTTGCATTGCCTCATGTTTGCTTGTATGCTTGCATAAGCGTCTTGCCATGCCATGTTGCATCCTTAGTTTGCATGCCTAGGTTGCATTGCATCTTGCATGCATGCCTTGTTCCTTGACTTGGTGAGGAATTGGGCCTTGTTTGCTTGTTGGTTTGCATTTCATTTGACATTGAAAGTTGCACACTTGACTCCTTGGGCCATCATGCATGGAAATGCGTGATTGGTGGTCCGAGAATCGAGACACGTGTCCTTTTGAGTCACAAACATGGTAAGGGACATGATTGGTGCATATATGCCTTGAATTGTGCTGCCATGCTTTGCCTTGCCCTCTGTTGCTGTCAATTGCAGATTCTGCAGGAACACTTTGCCGACCGACAGTTCCCAGTGCCGACCGGCAATCCCTTCTCTGCCGATAGCTTCACCAATGGCCGGTGGCCACATCCACTGCCGGTGGCAATTCTATTCAGCCGGTGGTGTTCCCCGATGTCCAAGGGAGCAGTCCTGAGGTTTTGACAACCTCCAGAGGAGTGAAGGAAGGAAACAGAGGCAACCTATGCGTGGCGGTGCATTTCCAAGCAAGACTGAGCATGCATTGCATCAGGCTCTCCTCCCGAGGTGGTTTACTTCTTAATTAGCTTAGTTAATTTGCTTAACTAGTTAATTGTCTGTAATATTTAATTAGCTTGCGTAGTTAATTAATTTGTATCATTTATTTGGTCCTCCGAGCGAGGGCAAATCTGTAATAAGTGTCGTGAGTGTGTGTATGTCTTCCAACCTCACGTCTTTCTTCCCTTTTATTTACCTGCTTATGATGAGATTAGGGCACATTTAAATTAGCATACCTTATGCTATGCATGCGTGCATTCATGCATTTGTATTGCATGCATTAGGCTCGGTACATCATGCTAACTGCATTTGTATTTCAAATTCCAAATGAATACGTGAATCAATTGGTTGCATTTCATGTGCCGCCATATTTAGGTTAGTCGCAGCCTACTCTAATTGCATCTTGCATGC
>NW_021024804.1:2557997-2569449 GCF_004153795.1 Camellia sinensis
TGCATGTGTTGCATTAGCCATTTCTTAAAATGAACTAGGCATGCATGTTTGCTAACTAGTTTATTGTTTTGGCACGGAGTACGATGTATGTATTTATGTTTTAGCACTCCCGCATGCGTGTGAGTGTTGCCATGACAGTATGCTTGCCATGCGGCTAAATGCTTACGTGATATTATTGTTTGAATGCCTGTGGGTGAAGGTTGGATTGTTTGAGTTGGAAAACTCATTGAATCCGTATTTTAGCCTACTTGCGAGTAGCAATTTCCAAAGTGCTTTCAAACAAAACGGATATGCAATGCTTTTTCCAAATTAGGCAATCTAGTCTATACTTGTTTGCTGTGCGCATAACATAGTAATTCTAGGCTAATAAATAGAATAAGAACACATAACGTTTTCAAAATCGGATAATCATATGGTTAGTAGAGGCCGGTCTTCGACCGACGAAAGGGGGTGCTCATAGCTGACCTTCCCCGATCGTACCCTAGCTCCCGAGCGAGACAACTCCGGTGATGACGGACATGTGGCCTTCGGCACCGAGTCAGGGGTTTCCTAAATTCTCCATTTTAAAATATTTAGGTGGCGACTCTGTATCTGGCAAAGCAGTCCATGTTTGGCACTACTTTTTCAAAAATCTGTTTCTCAAAACGATTTGCCAGATTTGGACTCTTTGGTTCAGATTAAGAACCGTGACACAAATCGAGTCCGAACTGTAGCACGAGGTCCCACGCGGGCGCTGTTACAGTTTCTGGCGACTCTGCTGGGGAAATTAGAGAGCTTGACTCGAACTCGTGATATCCTATTTTGATTTCATTTATATGTTTCTTTGCATTGCATGTGCATTGGTGCGCCTAGGAACACAGTGTTTGCCATCTGCCATTCCTGAACGGTTTGCCGGAGGCATGCCTTGTCAAGGCATGACCATAAGGCTGACCGGTTATGGGGTCTGATAGTATGGGAACCCAAACCCCGGTTTTTCTGGGGCACCCTTCTTGACCATTCGACCTAGTGCATATTCGGATCCATAGTGACCATTCCAAGTTAGGACAGGCTGCTTACCCGATGTTAGGTTGTTTGAAAAACTGCTGCGTGCATAGTGAAACCCTAGCTCCTGACGAAATAGGACAGGGAAACCCTACCCCAACATAGGGGTGTTTTGGCTCTCTTTACTTGCTATGTGCTTCTAGAATGTATTTCTACAGGGAAAGGGAAAGTATATATCAGTTTGCAAGTTTGAGTATCGGGCCCAAGGGCATCAATATCAGTTTATGAGAATTAGTTATCTTCGGGTAGGGTTCAATTTTCGGGGACAGTGATTTCTGGGAACAGTGATCAGCAGTAGAGTACAGTTGTTCAGCTACACCCGTGTTTGATCCGTTTGGGCTGAAATGCTGTTTGTTTCTCCTTTCAGTTCAGAGTGTCCAGAGCCGGTACAGAATAGCCAGCGCTCTCCCTCGCCGAGGCAGGGCTTATGATGACGCAGAATTCAGAAGAAATCATAGTTATGACGGCTACATTGGAGCAAGGGATCACTCTGCAAGGTGAGGCCAACACTGATGTGTCACATCCACCCAGGTCGCCTGTTGTGCACCCGGTCTGGGCACCTCAGTTATATCAGGCTCGCGAGCCTACTACATTTGAGCTAATGGGGATGATAGGTGATCTCCAGAGGTCTGTGGCGGATCTCGCCTATGGAATGTCAGCTTCACCACCAGCCGCACCGTATGCCGGGAGTTTTGTACCCCAGGAGCCCCCACTATTGGGGCGAATTGTGATCGAACTTAGCCAACCGGAGATGGCCTCCAGCTATGGTAATGACATATCAACATCAACTCAAACCCCCGATCAGGCTGAGGCCAGAGGAAAAGACAAAATGAAGGTAGATGCCGATCCCATTGAACAACTGCTGTGGGCAGTCGAGGCTTTGAAAGCCAGGGGGATGAATAAGCAACAGATATCCGCAGTTGTGGCAAAAACTGTGGAGGATGCTTTCCCCACTCCGCCTGAGGGTAGTTCGAGTCAGTCAAAAAATCGGGATAGGCCCCGTCATGCCAAGACAGTTCCTCCTATTCCCGCCCCTGCACCTGGGAAAGATCAGAAAGCTAAAGTGGCGCCTGCCGACCCTTTCGCTTGTGCAGCTAGTAAGAGCGCTCAGACCCCAAAGTACCTGCCCCGGGGGCGCAGGACCTTTCATGCTCTCTATATGCCTTTGTCCAAGGCACTTCAGATCCTTGCCGAGAGGGGACACCTTAAACACTTGGAGCCTCGGCCTCTCCCGAAGAATCTCCCTGCCACGCATGATGCTGCTCAGTACTGTGCGTACCACCAACAGACAGGCCATGCTACCGATAATTGCTTCTGCCTCCGTCATGAGGTGCAAGATTTGATTGATAACGAGGTTATCCTCCTGCCTACCTCAGCCAAGTCCGTTACCACCCAGTTATTGGATTTTGAGGACACAGATACTGCAAGTATGTAATCAGAAAGTGAACCACCTGCGGGCGGCATCTGGATGTATTTTGAATGAAGCGTCTGGCACGCATTTTTGAGTGGCTGTGAACGCTAGCTTTGTAAATTCTGGCTTGGGTATCGAGTCAGTCTTTTGTTTTGAGTCTGTCTCTTTGTCTTGAGTCAGTCTTTTTCTTGCTTAAGAGTCCGTCTTGTTGTAACGAGTCAGTCCTCTTTGTATAAAATACTAGGTGATTCTGGGGTTGTTGCCTCGAACACCGTTTTGTCTTGTAATTACCTATTTTTGTTTTTGAGTTTGTTTTTGTCGAAGGGCCAGTTATACCCACAAATCCGAATGAAACAGCTGTTGCTATCTCAACTTCATGCTTGCCTTCAGTTTAAGTGCCAGAGAATTTGAATGGGCTGATAGTACATCTCGCTTGCTCTCCTGCGCGCCAAGCTCATTGCATTAACCTAAGTTTTTCAAAAACCCCTTTTGAACACTGCGGTGATAAAAACGAAGAGAAAGGAATTCCTCGGGTGTTGCAAATTTTGATCATTTTGAGAAAAAGAGAGGCGTGCTAAGCCTTTTAATGAATGAAATCATGCTTGTCAGCGTGAGTACTGGGAAGGACCCTGGCTTGATCCAGATTGGTTCCACACTATCTTCAGCGCGAGCGATTTGTCGCTTTCTTAAAAACTTCCAACAACAAATGTTTTACGCGGCCCTGTGGAGACCTGTGTGGGATCGCTCTTGAGATTGTGCAGCCTAGGATCGCTCTCAGCCTTAAGATTCAACCCGCCCGTTTCGAACCTTGAACCCGTTCAAAAAGTTCAAGCGGTCACATGTCATGCAAGGTCTGTGTGGCCAGATCAGAAGCAGCTCTCGAGCAAGAGACACCGGAAGCCGAATCAAAAAGAGTAGATCTCGCCAGAAGGAGTTTGTGGAGCAACCATGATGGATTCTTCCGCAAATCGGTGCAACAGCCGTTCTCTTAGACACAGAGAGGCTTCAACTTCAAAAACCATTTGGCATGGACTTGTTACACTTTTACCCTTGAGAGGCTCGCTGGGCCGAAAACTCGGAAGGGCGACCCAGGCAAAACTTAGAGCAAGAGAAAAATACAAAAAAAGCAAAAAGCAAAAAAATACAAAAGAAAAGAACAAAAAAAAAAAAGCAAAAGAAATAAGAATGAAAGAGAATGAAAAAAAAAAGGAAAATAAAAAGAAGCTCGCAAGGTCGAAAACCCGCATCGGGCGCCTTGGCAAAAGTTAGAGCCTGAAAAGTGAAGGTTAAAATACCCGAGTGTACCTTAACCGGAACTACGTAAGGCTTGATTCCCATGTTTGGGATACGTAGGCAACTTCATCATGAAGTCCAGCCCCCAACGATTTCATAGCGTCTCAGTCCATGCAATGGTTTCGATTTCATCCCAAAGTCCAGTCACCAACGCCTCCAAGGTGACTGTGTCCATATATTTGTTATAACCGTCTTCGTCATCTCTGTGTCCGAGAGTTCGACCACCACCAATGAAGACTGTTTGCGGACTGCTGTGGCATCATCCAAACAAGGGGCAACTTTCCGTTGCCACGAGCCGTCGTGAGCCGCCATTCAAACCAGGGGTAACTTTCCGTTGCCATCCACCCCTTTCAAGCCAGGGGCAATTTTCCGTTGCCTCTGATCCGGGGTTGCGTATCTCAAAGAGTAAGTTCCATGCCCGTTGAGCATTGACTGTTTGAAAAATAGTTTTTGAAAATTTTTACTGAGGTTGACTATTTTCTCGAAAACTATTTCATTTTCCAAAACTGGACCATTGTCTTGGACCCAAAAAGGAAAATTTTCAATGCTTACAGCCTGACTTGCATGCTTTTCAAATCAAAAATTGAACAATTACGTTAATCCGACTCTCATTTTGATCAAACTTGTTTTAGTAAAAAAACAAAACGAAAGAATGGTTAAAATGATTAACTAGGAGCACAGTTGAGTCAGGCGTTCTGTCTTTCCCCCGTCATCGACGTACTTGCCAGAAGAGCGCTCTACCCGCCAGAAGAAATAGCCGTGAGCTAACGGTGTTGAGCATGAACCCACACCTTTCTATTTATCCATCAATCACCCCGGGGAGGGATGAAAAATGAGAGAATGAAGAATAGAGAGGTGTGAGTTGAGAGAAAAGCGAGCCAAAGGGTTTTGAGAGAAAATCCGAGCTTGAGAGTCGAGTGATGTGAGAATCACAAATCAGAAAGGGTGGGGAGCAATACCCAGAGAAACTGGCTCTTCGTGATCTGAGGTCCCCCGTCTTCGCTAACGCGTCTGTGTGTCGTGTCCTTTTTGATTTGTTGGTTTCATCCTTTGCTTTAGGTTTCTCCCGAGTGTGTCTCGTTATGTTTAGGTCGTGTACCTTTTTGTTTGAGTCCTCCCCGCTGTGTTCATTTGTAGGCTCGATACCCCGGTTTGAAAAACCCTCATTTAATTTCAGAATTGTTTATACCCAGAATGCTGTGCCATTCTCTACATTGGAGCATGCTTCAACTCCAACCGGTTCCGTCTTTGAGCTCCGTCTTGTCAGATTGGGCTATTTCATTTAAAGTTTGCTGAGTGCAGAATGAACCGAATGCTGTGTTATGGGCTGTATACAGATTAATCCCCAACAGAGTAAGGGCTGTGTGTCCAGAATCAGGCAGTGGGCTGCTTAGGCTATTTTGTTGTTGGCTGTTTAGTTATCTGATTATTACAGTGCAAGTGTTCAATTTTCAGACAACCAATCAATTTCATTTACATTGAGGTGTAACATGATGGGATGCGATGCAATACATGAGAAATGTAAATGTAACACTTTTTAAGCAAAAATTTTGTTCATTTCATAATCTCTTTCAAGTACAAAGTTTTGAGGAAAACAAAATCTGCCTACGGCAGTACAAGGTAATCTAACTACCAACAAAAAAGGAAAAGTACAAGAAAGAAGAAAAACAACAAAAATCCGTGTCCAGCAACTCCAAAGGCTATCAGTCTGTCCTGGTCCTCTTCCTGGATGAGGGTCCAAGAGCATCATCAGCATCGTCGTCAGAGCCCGAGCTAGAACCGCCTCCGGTCTCCTCCTCCGATGACTCGGACTCTGCCTCTGCCTCCGCCTCTGACTCCTCGTCATCATCATCATCCGGGACTGGAGCCCGCAAGCTACTCCCGACATGAGTGCGCCCCGCCTTGGTGCGGGAGAATACTCGGCCCTCCTCGTCTCTTCCTCAGGCAGGGACGGAAGGTCCAGCTGAAGCACCTCCTACCCCGGGAATCTGGAAGGGAGGCTGAAAAAGTACACAAAAGGTAAATGCATCAGTATACCGTGAACAGTTTATCAACGCAGAATGCAGTGTATGAGTACAGTGTGTGAACGCCGTGAACAGTTTATCAGTGCAGAATGCAGTGTATGAGTACAGTGTGAGAATGCCGTGAGCAGTTTATCAGTGCAGAATGCAGAGTACAGTGTATGAATGTCGTGAGCAGTTTACCAGTGCAGAGTACAGTGCAGAATGCAGTGTATGCAGTGTATCAGATGCTGTGAGATCAGTGTATCAAGTGTTGTGCCATGCATCAGATTATGTGAAGCAGTATATGAATGGTTGGAGGCCAGTGTCAGAAGAACATACCGGAATGCTGTAGAGGGCCAGGAGATCAAAAGTCCGCTGAAGCATCCCCATCATGGAGGCATTCATCTCCAATGACTGTTGGGTATACCCAGAAGAAGCCTACAAAAGTATCAGATGCATCAATATTCTGTGGAATATCAAATAAACTGAAATCAAATGACTATACAAAAGTGCAGTAATACATACCGGAGGCAAGTCGGGGACACCGACGAACTCGTGATCAGCTGGCGGTGGGGCGAAGGGGATCTGATAGGTCACCCCACCCTGCCCCCGGAAAGTCAGCACAGCAGGCAGGGCGGGCCAACTAGCCCCCCATCCTCCCTGAGCTCCGCCCCTGCCACGGACTCGGGCCCTCCTCGAAGCTCCCGCTCCTGCCCCAGCCGCTGGTGCCATGGGCCTGGCCCCCTCCGCTCGACGGCCGCCGCTCAGAGGTCACATCAAGTACATCTGCACGTACTCTCGGTAGTCGCCGATGCCTCTGAAGCGGGCCTCCTCCCAGCCGATAGTGTAATCATCCATCTGCTCGGTGGTGAGCCTCTCGGTCTCCCTCATGTCCGCAGGAGGGTGAACCGGGACTATCTGCTCAGGTAACCCTAGGGTCTGGTGTAAGAAACGCTCACCTAGGTACCAAGCCCGACAGACCGGGCCCTCCAATAAGATCCGGAAACGTGAGGTCTCATCGGCACCGGCAAATCCCGCGTCATAGCTGGCAAAGGAGCCCAAGGCTGCCAAGTGATCTGAAAATGACATACAGTTTGTTATCTACTGTTTTTGAAATATGCAGTGGAAAGGCAAAGCTTAAATAAACTGTAAGTAAAACATACCTCGGCGGGGGTAATGGTGTCGAAGTATCGGCGGAAAAAACCGAATGTCTCTTGTGGCCTCTGGGTGCCCCGTCAAAGCGGCGTGAAAAGGGGACGACCAGAGGAGTCTCTGTGACTGGTACGGGAGCGAGCCTAGGAAAGTAGGCGTAAACCCACAACTGCAAGGTAAATACCAGTGCATTTATCAGATAAAGCAGAATACAGAATAAAGCAGAAATGGCAGAGCCGTGTGTTGTGCAGTGTATTGTGTAGTGTACAGTGTGAGCGGTGTACAGTCAGTGTAAAGCAGAGTGTATGTGTGTGCCGTGTGTACAGTATACAGCAAGTATAAAGCAGACTACAGTGTGTGCAGTGTACAGAGTACAGAAAAGATAGAAAAGCAGAAATGAAAAGGGGGAGAAGATGTACCTCCCAAGCCCGCCAATAGCCTCCGAGCAACTGGCCGCTACCGCAGGAAGCCGAGCTCATGTACCCGTAGAGAGTGGCCAGAGCGGCGCCACCCCAATCATAATGCAGGATGTCTCAGACGTCAACCAGTGCGCTGAGAAGGCAGAGCGGCACGGTGTTCGCCCGGTCGGCAAAGATGGTCGTCCCGAATAAGAACATGAGGAAGCCGCGAGCGTACCTCTCCACGGCCTCCGGGGTCATCGGATCTGCATCAACGAGAGTGGGCTGGACCCTAAACTGCACCTCAAACCAGGAATACCGGACAAAGCCTGGACGAACAAAAGGTGGCGCCTCACCCAGCAGATGGACCTGAGCGGCAGTCCACTCATCCATGTCGATATCAAAGGGGATCGGATCACCCCCTACCCCGATGCCTGTGAGCATCGAGAAATCGTAAGGGGTCATCGTCATGTCCCCTGCTGTGGAGAAGTGAAATGAATCGGTGGTGTCCCACCACCTCTCCACCAGAGCGGCGAGTAAAGGCCTGCATGTGGTAAGCCTGGAGAGTACTCGGCAGAAGGCGCCGAAGCCCGCCTGGTCCACTATGCGACGGACCACGTCAGGAAGCTCGTCGTACCACTCCCGAGCGCTAGTGTTCCCATACCCGCGGATGGTATGGGAATCTCCCTGTAAACAGAAGATAACAATTGCAAAACAACATTCAAAATGCCGTTTTAAGAAGCATACAGATGTAGCATGCGTGCAAATTTGACAAATTTAAACAGATACCGGGTGCCGGTGTGCTTACAGTGAACTACGGCGTGTGATATGTCAGTGTTTTTTGGTGGTTCAGTATAGATGTAGCATGCGTGCAAGTTTAACAGATTTTGACAAATACCGGGTGCCGGTGTGCTTACAATGAACTACAACGTGTGACGCGTCAGCGTGTTCGGGTGGTTCGGTACAGATGTAGCATGCGTGCAAGTTTAACAGATTTAAACAAATACCAGGTACCAGTGTGCTTACAGTGAACTACAGCGTGTGTTGCGTCAGCGTGTTCGGATGGTTCAGTACAGTATAACACGTGTGCATACGTTCAGATTCAAGTAGATATCGGGTGCCGGTGTTTGCAGTGGAATACAGTGTGCGCCGTGTGTTTGAGTGATTCAGGGCTAGTGCAGTGTGTGTGCATGTGTCAGTTTCAAGCAGATATCAGTTGTACATATGTTTACAATCAACTACGGTGTATACGGCATATCAGCTAAAGTAGTTAAAGAGCATAAATAAGCTACGACAGTTTTTGTGCCCTACATTGCAGAAAGTAAAGTAGAGGAAAAAGAGTTACCTCGGAAGTGCCGAAGGACAGGTGAGAGGTAGGCTCGCGCAGTAATAGCTCGGGTGGCACGTGCCTCTCGAAGCTCCGAAACTGGCGGAGTCCGGCGGGGGGTAGAACATGGATCGCCGGCCGGTAGGTCGCCGGGTCGAACGGGCGCTCGCTCAAAGGTAGGAGCTCGACCCCGGGATCCATCTCGTGGTCTGGGGGAGTCCTGCCGCGTGGAATGTCGTCCGCCATGTCGAGAATGATGAGAAAATAGCCGGAGGAAGGAAAACCGGGCTAGAATACGAAGAGTCAACCAAAAAGTCAACTCCCGAGAAGGTCAAAAATGGCCGGAAAGGCTGAGATGTGGAAATGGTACGGAAATAAAGAGGAAAGTTAGGGAAACAAACCCCGAAAAGGTGGGAACGGCAAACGAGGCACCGAAACAAAGTTTTGTTCGGTTGAAAATGTCCGAAATGCGAAGAAAATCGTGAATCCGACGACGAAACGGGCGTAGAACGCGAAGAAACGGGCGAAAGAGGAGAGAAAAACGCTCTAGAGAGAGAGTGTGTGAGTTTTCAGCGGAAGCGGAAATGAAAAATAGGGTTTGGAAGCCCTATTTTAAAACACCCGTGGTGAATTGTCGAAACTGCCCCGACTCAGCAACTTTTTGCCGGTCGGCAATATTTTGTGCCGGCCGGCAGTATATTGTGCCGATGGAGTTATTCTGCAGCCAGTGGACAGCCGGTGGATTCCCCTTCCGGCCGGTGGTGTTCCCACAGCCTTGTTTAGGCCATATGAGTAGTTTTTGGTCTTCATAGCTCAAGAAAGTGCAAGAAAGTGCATCCCCGACGCTCAACCGGCCTCCGTTGTGACCCCGGATCGTGTCTTCCATGCGTGGCACTCGAATTCGTGCAAGGTGTATCCTTTTTGTATCCTTTTAAACTCAGAAGTTGCCCCACGTGCATCGCATCTTCATCGCACTGTTTTGTGCATTGCAAATCAATCGCGCTGTTTAGCGCATCACACTGTCTTGTGCATTTCAAAATCACTCGCGTTGTTTAGCGCATCGCACTGTCTTGTGCATTTCAAAATCACTCGCGCTGTTTAGCGCATCGCACTATTTTGTGCATTTCAAATTAATCGCACTGTCTTGTGCATTTCAAAATCACTCACGCTGTTTAGCGCATCGCACTGTTTTGTGCATTTCAAATCAATCGCACTGTCTTGTGCATTTCAAAATCACTCGCGCTGTTTAGCGCATCGCACTGTTTTGTGCATTTCAAACCAATCGCACTATCTTGTGCATTTCAAAATCACTCGCGCTGTTTAGCGCATCGTACTGTTTTGTGCATTGCATTTCAATCGCGCTGTTTAGCGCATCGCACTGTTTTGTGCATTGCAAATCAATCGCGTTGTTTAGCGTATCGCACTGTTTTGTGCATTGCATTTCAATCGCGCTGTTTAGCGCATCGCACTGTCTTGTGCATTTCAAAATTCATCGCACTGTTTTGTGCACCTCATTTGTTTCATTCTACATTCCGTGTGGCATGCGTGTCACACTTGCATCATTTTGCATCTTATGAGGCATGCGTGTCTCATTTGTTTCATTTTGCATTCCGTGTGGCATGCGTGTCACACTTGTATCATTTTGCATCTTATGAGGCACGCGTGTCTCATTTGTATCAGCCTGCATCATGCTTCATTTGCATCGACATGCGTGTCACATTTTCGCTGGCATGTGTGTCGTCATTAGCATTAGCAGGCCTGCCTATGTTTGCGACGGTCTGGCGAGACCTTAAACACGCACGGTCTAGGAGACCTCAAATCCTTGGGAGGTGCGAAACCTCCGGTGCATTGATGTGCACAGTTTTTCGTGGCGTATAAGTCCAATTGTGTCAGTTTACATTCCATGTGGCATGCGTGCCTCATTCTTGCATTGTCATGCATGTTGCTACATGGTCTGGCGAGACCTTAAACACGCACGGTCTAGGAGACCTAAAATCCTTGGAAGGTGAAAAACCTTCGGCACATTGATGTATGCAGTTCGGTTGCATTGTCGTGCATATCTTAAGCCGCGTGTTGTCGCGCATTCCATGCAACATGCATTTTATACATCATTTGCATTTCAAAAACAAAAAAAAAAAAACAAAAACACATGCATTGTCATGCATGTTTCGTTGGTCTGGCGAGACCTTATACACACGCGGTCTAGGAGACCTTAAATCCTCTAAAGGTGCAATTCCTTTGGTGTTTGTCGTGCCCGAACGACTTTCGATGGTCTGGTAAAGCCACCTGCCTATGGTTACGGTGAGTTCCTAGAAGACCAACTGGGACGGTGGAAACTAGAGTTCGAACGGCTTATGCCTAGAACGCAAAGGTTCGGGAGTTCCGAGACTAAAGTCGGGTTTAAATACCTAGGGGTGTATCCTCGGCTTGAAATCTGTATGGAAGCCCCATAGATTGAGGCGGCATGTCGGCACCTCAGTTCTGGATACTGAACCAACCTAGTATATCGCCCTGTTGGTAAGATAGGGAAAGTTGCAATCATAGCCGTTGCATCATAGTGCATTGTCATGCATTTCCATTATAGCTTGCATGCATCCATTGCATTTTTCCCAGTAGATCGCATCATACTGCATTGTCATGCATTTTGTAAATACCCTTTCCATTGCATATTTGTAGATATTGCATTGTAGTTTGCATGCATTCATTGCATTACATCCACCTATGGCTCGCGCCTTTCCATGATTGAGCTTGGTTTGGTATGTGCCCATACTTCTCGTGTCGAAGCATAGTTCAGTGGACCGTTCTATGTTAGACGTGGCTTGTATGC
>NW_021024804.1:2590718-2713727 GCF_004153795.1 Camellia sinensis
TTAGCAAATAGTAAGGGGCTGCGGAAGCAATAATACAAAATAGACAAGGTCCAATGAGCTGTGATAACGTAGTGGCATTCGGCCACGAAGTGGGTTTCTCAGACCCCAGTGTCCCTTGAAAGGGAGAAAATAAGATGTATGCCAAAAATCAGAACAAATGGAGATGGTTAGGCGGTCCCGAACCGAGGCACACGGCCTGACGGCTCCGAAAACTGGGAACCGGACTCCGAAATGGGCAAAATGACCTACGGCCACCAAATGTAGCCCACGGCCACTGAGAGATGGTCTGTGGGACCTCTCCCTCCCCTCAGGAAAAGAAACAAAGAAAATCGAGCCTGGTTCGCAAACCGAGGCAAAGCACAAAAGAGGGTTCGGAAGTCCGGAGGCAGGGCTCACGGCCGCAACTCTGAAACTTCTGAACGAGCACATTATGCAACATCACCAAGCGCTCAATCAGTGACGTCTGAGTCTTAAGGTCGGTCAAAAATGGGGTGTCTACACAAGGGTACCACACACACACACACACACACACACACACACAGACAGCTTCATCTCTTTTTTGTTTTGGGAACAATTGATGCTTTTACGGCTTTGGAATTTCTAGAAAATACATATTTAAAAAAAAAAAAATCATAGGATGAGTGTTGGTCACCATCTTACCCTGTTGGTGGTAAACATTCATGTACCTCGATAATGGTACTATGTTTAGTTCCAAAGGATTTACAATTGGGTTTCATTAATCTTCAATTTGCCATCTACATAATTCTTCTACATTCTAAAACTGTAAAACCATTACAGTTGGTCATCAATGGGGATAAGATTATATACATTCCGAATGGATTGAAACTATCCGTGGCAAGCCCTAGCCGTACATTCCGAGGATCTTCAGAGAACGTAGGATGCAGCCTATCAAAGTCCTTCCATGCCTCACCATCAGCTGGATGTCACAATACTCCATCATCCAGTCGCTTATCCTTGTGCCATCTCATATATGCAGCTGTTTTTTTCGACATGTACAATCTCTTCAATCTCAGTGTCAAAGGAAAGTACCTCAAAATTTTGTGTGAAATTTTTTTACCTGTCTTGTCGTTCAACTTGTATCTAGACTCCGTACATGTAGGGCAATTCTCCAATGCGGCGTTGTCCTTTCAAAATAAAGTACAATCATTCTTGCATGCATGAATGACCTCATATCCCAAACCCAACTCACGTAAGAACTTTTTCGCTTCATAAAGGGTCCATGGAACATTTTCATCACACTTTGGTAGAATGTCTTTGAAAACTTGCATAACCATATCGAAAGATTTGTTGCTCCATTTATTGTACACCTTCACGTGAAGCATCTTAATTACGAAGGACAAGATGGAGAACTTTTGACACTATGGATATACTTGACGTTGAGCATCATCGAACAACTTCATGAACTTTAACAAATTGTGCCTCTCTGAACAAGTACGTTCTTCGTCGATATGATCATCCATGAGACCACTCATGTAAATCTCTTGTAACATGGTTGGAAGTTCATCCACATTTTCGTGATTGGTTGTCATTCCAGCTCGGTCGGTTTGAGTATCATCGTTTCGCATAGTAGGATGAGCACGAGACATGGGAACACGTTCCCCGTGGTGGACCCAAGTTCGATAAGAACATGCGATTCCTCTTCGAATCAAGTGCAACCGTACAACATGTCGAGGTAATTTCGTGCCGTTCAAGCAATCAACACAAGGACAACGGATTTCATCCTGCGGCCCTAAATTCTTCGTAGCGAACTCAATAAATGACTGAACACCTTGTACATACTCTTTACTTTTTATCCTATCCGTTGTCATCATCCAACTCTTGTCCATTATTGGAACAGTAGACATGAAGCGAAGATGAACCTGTGAATGGACGGCAACTTGGAAAAATACTCTGTAATGGAAGAGAGCTTAAGTAAGTTTAGGTGTTCGATTAGCATTGTTTTTTGAAATGAACAAAATAGTAATAACAGATCGGGATGTTTTGCAAATTTGTCAATTGCATATAGTTGGCTAATTTCACTACTAACTTGGCATGTATTCACACGCAAATGTGACATACATTCACATTTCTATGTGAAGTCATCTTAGAGGGAGAGAAATAATCCTAACCAAATTTAATAAAATTTATTAAAATCGGTGAGATTAAAAAGTATTATAATATAATTTTCATAATACTTAAATTGTCTCTAAGGACAAAAGCTAAATTTCCATCATCCAAACAAAATGACAAAGCTTATAAGAAATCATTAATCTTTTTCAAATTTTCTTCTCACTCTAGCTTCTTGGATTAGTATTTGTATCTTTATTCTATTCCTACCAAATCAAGCTTTAAATCCTAAATATAGATATATCTATATGAAAAACGATTTATAAACAAAAAATTTATATAGAAACTAGATCCACAATAATCTATCAATGACATTTATAAAATTATGAAAATAATTATGGATATTTTGATTGAAAATAAAATGATTACAAGAAGTTACATCATTATGAATATTTTTATTTAATTTTATAAAAACATTGTTTATATATCATTATTCTAAGTACATAAACTAGAAGTTCAAAACACACATGATGCACATGTAGAAATGGAGATCCTTGTAACTATCATCTAACAAAAAAGAAAATTGAAAAAAATTAAAAATGGCCACTGTCACTCTCTAGTAAAAAGAAGGATTGAACCCTTGATACATTTAGATAGGAACATCAACAATGGCCACTGTCACTCTCTTGTCATTATAAAATGGGTTTATTTATTATTGCATAGCTCATATTCTCAATTTAGATTACCACAAAAAAATTACAACAACAGAAACAAACAACAAATTTCATTAATCTCAGAAGCACTTTGTCTGTAACTTTTAAAACTCTTTCTCACATATTTTCAAAACATTTTCACTTTCATTTTGATATTAAACAATATCTCAAGAACTAGAGTTTAACATTTCTCACTCTAATTTTGACACTAAACAATAGCACAGGAGCACTCAAGAACTAGAGATGGCCCAAGCCTATTGAGGGCCTAGACAAATGAAATGTAGTTAGAATATGGTTTGGTGCCTTACATTGGCCATTGCCATTCTATTATTGTCCCCATTCTACAGTAAGATAGTGCAACTTCTTGTGCAACTTAGATTGTCAAGTTAGGTGCTTTCAAAATCAACGGTATGGTTGAAAGGGTACAGCTATCCCAGGAGATCAGAGAGATTATTTTTCATCTGTTTTCAACAAATTATGCGTGAAAGGACGACCATGTTCTTTAATCATCATATTGAGCAGATTATCCTTTATTGTTTCTATGGAGTTCCAAAGGTTTGCAGTAGAAATATGTGAGAGTATTTGGGCTATTGATTAATCACACTTTGTAATCCTAATTTCTTATGTGGTGGCCACATATTTCTCAACTGAGGCAGACTTTTATAGAAATTATTTTCAACTATAGAAATCAACGACAATGTAAACCTCAAGTTTTTCGTACAGTTTGGTATGTTAATCACAGTTTGTAATCCTAATTTCTTATGTGGTGGCCACAGATTTCTCAACTGAGGCTGACTTTTAAAGAAATTATTTTCAACTATAGAAATCAACCTCAGTGTAAACCTCAAGTTTTTGCAAGAGAAGAGGGGTAAAAACTTATGAATATATAAGTGATGTTGATAATATACTTAAGTGTGACAAATAACGCCAACACAATGGAAATATCATCGTACAGTCAATATGGCATGAGTTCCACATAGTATACACTACAAAATTCCCAAACATTAACGCTAACACAATGCAAACATTTGAAACCATGCTACTACAGCAAATGCAAAGCACCATTGATGATTCAGAAGAGATACAAAAAATTCAAAGCTACTTTACCAGGTTAAATAAAACATCTTGGATACATCACAATTTGTAAACAATTGGGGAATTGGAATTTGTCTTATAACTTAAGCATGATATAAGAAATACCTTCAAGTTAATCCATGCATATGGAAATCCAGTGAGGGTATGAAAAGCAGGTAGAAAGCGCCGCCCTAAATCTTCAGCCAGGATAAGAAGTTGATTCTTATAATTTCTTTGGACCAACCTGTTTGTAGAATCAATTGCTAGAATATGAGTAGAAACAAGTCCTCCAAGAACTCTTATGTTGCAGTACACAACAGTGAAAACACCATTAAACACAATCTGATACTTCAAATGCAACTTGATTTGGCACTCCCTGCTAAAGAATAAAACAAAAGAAAAAGAAAAAGAAAAAGCGACATTGCTCAAGCTTTATTTCATTAGCAAACTGAGGCCACATTAAATGAAACTTTGAGTCAAACAACTTCACTAAATCCTAAATGAAAAATTAAAATACATCAAAAAGATTTATCCTCGCATCAACAACAAAAGTTAGATTTTGCAGAAAGCCAAAGATAATAAGGCTAAGAAACAGAAATAGTATTAACATAATACTCTGTTACAAATACTTCAGTGGCATAATCAGTAATAATATGGAAATGAAATGAAATAAAAAGATATTTGGTGACAGCATAAGAAGGGCATATAAGATAAAAATACAACTACATTGATTTTTAAGAACGTTGTCTCTAAGAAAGAGTATATCATACCTGGATAGCGATTCTACAAGTGTGAGGGCAGATCCATGATACTCTTGTGGCAAATGTTCGAGCTAAAATTTGAAACAGTAGGTATTTTAAATTATCCATTTAAAGCTGAACACTGCAAAAGATTTCAAAAATAAATAACTACCTTCAAATTTCCCAGCTCGACAAGGGAGTCGGTGAATGTTTTGGCTAGAGGCTTTAGTTCATCATGCTCCAGAACCAATAGACCACAACTTCATAATATTCATCAAATATAAATAATATATCATATAGTGGGAACTAGAATTGACCGGAAAAGCATAATTCATATAATTGTCATAAGCATGGTAAAACCTGAAAGGGAGAAAAAACAGAGGCACATTTGGAACATTTTCGCAGAAACAGAGGCACATTTAAACGATAAAAAAAGAATCCAAAATCAACAATCCAAATCCACAATCCAAAATCCAAATGGACAATCCGCAATTTCAACCACACCCATTCACGAAATCAGGAAAAGCCCTACAAATTTGTGTACGAAATAAATGGAAAATAAAAGGACAAAAAATGTCAAACCCTAAAATTAATTGTGAGAGAAAGGGATGGGAGAGACATCGCCAAACAGATAGAACCAGATCGACAGAGAGGGAAAGATGGTGATGATGGCCGGTGGTGCTGATCGCCGATTTGCAGTGGTGGTGGTGGCGAGCGCCGGTGGCCTGCGATGGTGATGATTGCCGGTGGTGAGCGACAGGTTTGGTAGGGACGGGTTTGGTATGTTGATGTCGGTGTGTGAGACAGAAGAGAACAAAAAACTCTGTGTGTAATATATATGTACTGGGCTCGAAAATTACTTATTTTCCCTCTATAAAAAATTTCGAACATTTCACGACTAAAAGATTATTTGTTGCCAAAAACCTTAACGGGACAAACAATTGGCCGCCTAAAGATGCCTCTTTGGCTACTAAATTAAAAAATTCGTCGGCAATACTGAATAAACAATGACTAACCCAGCTTTGGTCGCAAAAAGTAATCACAAAAATGCCCATTTTCAGGCGACAAAAGTTTTTAGTCACCAAATGATACTATACGGCGAAAAAATTAAATGTTAGTAACCTAAATTGGTAACAAATAGTGATGAAAGGGAAATTTGGTCGCCAATTATACTATATGGCGACTAAAATACTTTAGTAGCTAAAAAGGTTCAATCAATGCTGACTAAAGCTGTTTTTCGTCGCTCAATGTGGTGTTTTTGGCGACTAAAATTGGTTTGGTCGCCAATTTTAGTCGCCAAACATGCATTTTCTATTAGTGACTCGAGCCACCAATGTGTCGCTCGAGCGAGAAAAGAATATTCTCAGTATTTTTACGATCAATGCAAACTTTTGGAACCAAAGATTCTTCGCTCGAGGGCACATTTCTTCACTCGAGTGAACAAATAACTTCGACTGCATTTTTGTTTTTTGCTTCGGGGGCGCTGCCCCTTGACCCCACTTGAGCGCTGCCCTCTGGACCCTCGCGAGCTGACCGGGCAGCTCGATCCCCGACATAGTCAGTGAAGTGGAAAACATGATTGGATTAAGGTCACAAACTCCTCTGCATAGACACAATTTGGGTTGGATTTACATCTAAAACTCATAGTTTCACTGAAATAAAAGATCGAGTATAATTATAACTGAAAAGGAGTTTTGTCAAACGAGGATTGCCAAGAATAAAAACTTAACAAAAGTAACAAAATAAAGTATACTACTATGTGTTCTAACTTTTAAAGGATCACAAACATCCGAATGAATTAATTCTAAAACATTTTCTTTTCTAGAAGCAATATTTTTATGAAAAGAAACTCTATATTGTTTACCTGCCAAACAATAAACACAAGTTTTAAGATGCGTACCCTTCAAACTGGGTAGAAGCTATTTCTTAAACAAAACTTATAGCCCCTTTCCACTCTTGTGCCCCAGCCGCTTGTGCCATAATTCGGTAAAAGTATCGTCCTCCAGTATATTGCTAACACCTTTACAAATTTTTTCTTACATCGAATAAAGTGTGTGAATTTTCTTACACTTAACCATGACCAAAAAACACTTCGTGAGCTTCCATTTTCCATCACCAAATTTATTGTTATAACCTTCGTCACCTAGTTTTACTCGTTAATGCATGTCAATTCCTCCTGTTAATGAATCTTTTTTCTTCATTGGTAATCCCAACCTTTTGTTTTCTTTTCTTTTACTGACAACTTCATAAGCATGACATCATTTAATGATAATTATTAATTTAGGTTTATATTTGTGCTTAGTTCACACTTGAACTATCCAAAAGACTTCTCCATTTGTGTATAAAGTGGCCCTTGGGACTCAAAAATTAAGTTTCCTTTTCAAATTTAATGATGAAAATTTGATAATTTATTAAAATATTCAAGGCAAATTTTTTTTTCTTTCTCTCATATTTTATTTAATTATTAGTTAATCATATTTCTGGTACACGTTATAACATATAAGAGCTTTAAATAACATGTTTTTTTTTTTTGTCTCTAAAAATATAAATTTTGTTGCAAAATATATTTTGGGATTAATTTCAGTTATCATGAAGACAAGCACTAAAAGGTCATTTTAAAAAGTCAAAAAATGAACTTTTAAGAACAAAATTTAAAAAATGTAGTTAATAAATACACTTTTAGAAACAAAATAACTTGATCTTAAAAAAGGTTTATTATTGGAGACCACTTTTGGTCTCAAAAGTTTAATAATCCACCACTAAATGTCCAATTTTGTCGTTTAAAATAAAATAGTAATACTTTTACTGATAAAAATATTTTATTTTTAAATTTTTATTTCTAAAATCATAATTTTTTGTAGTGACATAATTCAATCGAGAAAGTAAATCTAAAAATTGAATTTGTATATTATTTTCCTTCCGTATGTATACAGAGAGAGAGAGAGACTAATGTATATGTAGAAAATGTCCACATGCACGCGCCAAAAAAAAAGAAAAAAAAGAAAGACTTTGTCTAGAAATGCCTGTTTTATATTCATACCCAAAAAAGTGTATTCTTAAGATGATTTTGAGGATTTTTATGTATTGTAGTACTTGGTGAATATTTGGGAATATAGGGAAGAGTAATTTTAGAGATCATGAAAAATAATGATGAAATAATTTATAATTTTTTTTACCATTATATTACATATATAATAAAACACTACATTAAAAGATAAAAAATTTTCGTAAAATATTTTATGATATTTTTTTCATGATTCCTGACATTACTTTATAGGAAAATGGTATAAAATGCAGAGAAAGATATAAAAATGTGATTTAGGGTGTGTTTGTTTGGACGGACTGGATAAGGGGGGATTGTAATCCATCGGACTGTTAGTCCTGGGATAAATTGTCCCCGAACTATTTGGTTAGTTTGGATTTATATCCTATGTTTGTTTAGTCATGGGATTAGATATCTGAATTGGACTATTTTTAATGAATCCAGTGTTTGGTTGAACGGATTGGATAAGGATAAATATTCAAAAGACTATTTTACCATTGTAATTTATAATTTTTATTTAATATATAATTTTAAATTTGTAATCTATAATTTATAATTTGTAATTTAACAACACTAAATTTTTTTAATTTATAAGGCCATAATTTTTAATTTATTATTTTTAATTAAATTAAATTTATAATTTATATTTTTTATTTATTATATAATTTTAAATTAACAACATTAAAAAAATTATAAGGCCATAATTTTTAATTTTTAATTTTTAATTAAATTTAATTTATGATTTATATTTTTTATTTAATATATAATTTTAAATTAACAACACTAAAAAAATAATTTTATTTAATATATAAATTTATTTTTTAACAAGATTGAAAAAATTATAAGGCCATAATTTTTAATTTATTATTTTTAATTAAATTAAATTTATAATTTTTATTTTTATTTAATATATAATTTTAAATTAACAACACTTAAAAAAATAATTTATAAATGTTGAAAAGACTATTTTATCCTTTTTCAAATGTTTATTAAGTATTAGTATGAGGGTAAAATAGACATTCCACACATTAATCCCGTGGGATACTGTAACGCCCCAAAATTTATGCAAAATAATATAACAATAATTATGGCGCCTTATGATAACGCAAAATAAATTCCCAACACTTGTATTATATGATCATGAGGTTTATACAAAATAATTTCACATGTGAGTATATATTCAATGATTTCTAGTACATAAATCTATAGCATGTAGAATTTCAAATAAAAAAAGAAACATAAATACCCTCAAGGGTTAGGCTTTAGCCTGGTTACACAAAAATGGTCTCTCAAACCCATACAGTTATAGCCTTTAGCTAGCAAAATATATCACAACAAAACAAGAGCCTTGTGCTCTTAACATATACATCCACGGCCTGGTTTGGCAGAATCACCACATCTTTTCCTGCATCAAAATCCCATAGGGTGAGCATAAAACCCAGTAGGAAATTCTTAACAAAGTATATACATTTTATACAAGCTACACCAAATGAAATGCACATGCCATGCTATACTTTTTGAAAGAAAATCACATTTACATCTTTTGAAAACCATCAAACTCAATGATCACTTGAAATCTCAACAATTCAAAAATTATCAATTTAGTTCCAGGGGCGGTAAATACGACTCAGGTAATCCCTAGGTTGGTGTCTGCAAGTAGGCATAACTAGCACTACCAAAACCCCACTTTGTTGGTTGCTAACTGGAAGGAAAGTGGTACCTCCTCCATGCGTGTTTTCGGTCTTTCACCCCAGATACTCAGGCCAACTTATTCAATTTCATCTACACTTCTTATCCGGACTTACCAACACATTTACCCCAAAGTGATTTCATGAAAATTCATTTACAAACTTTCTTTTCTCAATGTAAAAGTTTCCAAACTCAATTCAAAATGTGTAATAACCAATTGAATGGATATGCAATGCAACAATTATCAATGCCACATAACGTTTCTCCACTTTCGATTATCTTAAACAATAATTTCATAATAATCAAATTTCCATTTTTCCTTTCAATACTATCTCGCAAGATAACCACATTTCCATATTTCATGCAATCCCAACAATTTAATCATTTCAAGACTATAGCAACATTTGAACAACAACTTCCAATATCAACAATTCTCATATTTCATGAAACTCATCATTTATATAAATAAATAAGAAATTTCCCCATCCTTTACTCATTTTGGCACACAAAATAATATATTAACAATGTCAACCATGGATTCTCAATATCTTTCAAAACCCCCAAATTTTTTTGGTTTTCTCATCACAACTACACATGCCCAATTCATTTGAAAGGATCTCTCCAAAAACATTTTTCTTCAATCAATACAGTTCAAAACCCTAAAGAGATTATTTCAAAGAAACAAGGAGCAAACCCACTTTCAAAATTACTCACATTCTTGAAGCAAAAATCAAAATTTTCAATACTATCAACGGGGTTTTCAAAACCAACTATATCTTGCAAATATATATATATATATATATAACTCTAAGAAAATCCCTACCTCAAGTTTTGGAGAAGAAAAGGGATGAAAGCCCCAAATCCAAATGTAATGAAACCCGATCTTCACCGCACACCACGAAACCCTCGAGAAGTTATCCAACTTTAATGAAGGATGTAGGGTTAAAAATCCAACGAATTTAAAGAAATCAAGGTTTGATCTAATTTGTAGAGAAAAGAGAGAGAAAAGGGTTTTTAGAGAGAGATATATAATGAAAAAGTGATATACACTCAGCCCCAACGAGAGAAAAGATAGAATTTTTCGGACTCAGCGGAGTCCCACATGTGCGGCACTCATTTCTGCACGTACGAAGCGTGCCTCCTGCACGTGTGGCACTCACCCTCGCACGTGCGGCATCCCTATCCCGCACCTCCATCCGCACCTGCATTTAATGCAGTAGTGCACTCGACCATCCCCTGCTTTCCACACGTGCAACCCAAGCCCTCGCACGTGCGACTCTGCCTTTCAGCGAGGAAAATTTTCTAGTTTCAGCACAAGACATTCCGGGTCCAACCTCATACCATCCGAACAAGTGAAACTTAAGACAGAAATAAATAAAAGCACGGATCCTGAAATAAGCTTCCAGATACAACAAACTCAAACTGTTAACAAGTCTCCTAGTTGAACCCGATACTCTAACATAGGCAAACCCAAGGTTAAACAAAGAGGAACGAGACGAATAATGTACCCGGTCATCACAGATACCAATCCTATGGAAATAATCCCACCCCCTCCCCTAGGATACAATAATCCCTCATATAAAGGACTAATAGTATAGAGGGACTATTAATCCGGAGCAAAAAAATTGAACCAAACAATAGACTAATAGTCTAGATGGACTAATAGTCCAATCCCAAGGAATAATCCCTTAAAAGGTGACATAATTTGGGTTTAATTCAATTTTTTAAATAAAATTTTAAAGTGTATGTTGCTTACTAGTTTCATTAATTCCATGTATTTACTGTTATTTTATGCCCTAATTGCTTAAAAGTATGTTATTTGGATTATTTGATGAATATTATTATTTGGGAGCAAAATGGTCATTATAGTACTTAGGAGCCTTTTGAAAAACAGAAGGCTGGTGAAATGACTTCTATCAACTTGTCCTCATTTTCGAGTTGTAAAACTATAGAAAAATACAAATTTGGTGACTAAAAATGTCGATTAAAAAAATTTTTAGCTACTAAAAAAATTTTAGTCGGCAAAGGTACACACTTTACATACTAAAAAAAATTTGGTTGGCAAAGGTACAATCTTTAGCTACTAAAAATAATTTAGTAAGTATTTATTTTACTTTTGGTGACTAATTGAATTTTAGTTGTTAAAAATAGGGTTTTGGGCGACTAAAAAAAATTTGGTCCGTAAATGTACAATCTTTAGTTAGTAAAAATAACTTAGTCGCTATTTATTTTACTTTTGGCGACTAATTGGGATTTAGTTGTTGAAAATAGGGTTTTGAGCAATAAAAACAAATTGGTCAGAAAAGGTACAATCTTTAGCTATTAAAAATAATTTAGTCAGTATTTATTTTACTTTTAGCGACTAAATTTTTGTTGGCAAATGTAATTGAAAGTTTTGGAGGGAGTACTTTGAATTTTGGAGGTGTAGACGTCCCTGAATGCCCCGGGAGGATGAGTCCCGTTCTGTTCGTTTTGGGCTCGCTACAGTTCGGACTCTCGAATAGTCACGGTTCTTAATCTGAACCAAAGAGTCCAAATCTGGCAAATCGTTTTGAGAAACAGATTTTTGAAAAGAAGTGCCAAACATGGACTGCTTTGCCAGATACAGAGTCGCCACCTAAATATTTTTTATGGGGAATTTAGAAAACCCTAACTCGGTGCCAAAGGCCACGTGTCCGTCATCACCAAAGTTGCCTCGGCTCGGGAGCTTGGGTACGATTAGGGAAGGTCAGCTATAAGCACCCCCTCTCGCCCGATCCGAAGATCGGCCTCTACTAACCGTGATATCCGTTTTTGAAAACGTTATGTGTTCTTATTCCGGTTATTAGCCTAGAATTACTATGTTATGCGCACAGCAAACAAGTATAGACCAAATCGTCTAAATTAGAACAAAACATTTCATACTTGTTTCGAAAATGGTTTGCTACTCGTAAGTAGGCTAAAAAAGTAGGTTTTGCTACCCTCAAGTGGACTTTAGAAAAGATGGTTTTGCCACTATCTAGTGGGCTTAAAATTCACAGTTTTAATGCATTATTCCAATTTAGGTAATTCGACCTCCACCCACAGGCACTGAAGCAGTTATATCACATAAGCAGCTAGCCTCATGGTAATCATGCTGTTATGGCAACACTCACATACATGCGGTATGCTAAAGCGTAAATGCTTACCTAGTACTCCGAGCCAAAACAAAAGCTAGTTAGTAATCAATGCATGATCCTAGCTTATGTTAAGATGGCTAATGCAACACATACAAGATGCGGCTACAATAGGCTCGGCTATTCTAAGATGGCATGTGACGATGCTACAACTAACATGTATTCAACTTTGGAATTGAAATACAAATGTAGTTAGTATGATGCGCCAAGCCTGGCGCATGCAAGACTAATGAATGATGCACGCATACATAGCATAACGTATGCTAAAGTAAACATGTCCTAATACTAACCATCAAAAGCAGGTAAGTAAAAGGGAGAAAGAAGCGGGGGTTGGAAGACATGCACACACGCACCCACACTTACTACAAATTTGCCCTCGCTTGGAGGGGACCGAAAGAATAATACAAGTCAATTAACCTACAAGCTAATTAAATATTACAGACCAATTAATTAATTAAAAAATTAACTAATCTAATGAAAACAGTAAACAGCCTCGGGAAGAGGGCCCAAAGCAATGCGAGCTCGATTCCGCTCGGAAGTCACTGCCATGCACAAGCTGCCTCTGCTTTGACTGTTCTGCTTTTTTGAAAATTGTACAACTCCTAAGGTTGCTTTTCTGAGTGCTGTGGAGCACCACCGACCAAGTGGGAACACCACCGGCCATGTTCGGATGGTCATCGGCCATTTGTTGAACTCTCGGCCATCAATAATTGGTTGGTCGACACTCCAGGTAGTCGACCGGCCAAATATTCCTGCAGAACCTGTTTTGACAGCAGCAGAGGGCAAAACATAGCATGGCAATGCATTTCAAACAATGTATGCATCAATCACACCCCTTATCATATTCATGACTCAAAGGGATATGATTCTCGATTCTCGGACCACCAATCGCGTATTTCCATGCATGATGGCCCAAAGAATCAAGTGTGCATTTCGATTTCAAATGAAATACAATGCACATAAACAAACCAAGGGGCTTTCAACCTCTATCATGGCTTGATCAAGAGGTGAAGCATGCATGCCAATGCAATGCAATCCTAAGCATGTGGGCCTAAGTGTGCAATATGGGCATGCAAGCAAGTAATGCAAAGATGCAACTAACCAAGCATGCAAAGTGTAACAACAACATGCACACATGCAAGGTGCAATACGGACAACATGTTAGATACAAAGCATGCCAAATGCAACAACACAAAAGTGTGCAACAACGTTTCATGAGCCAAGTATCTACATATATAAGCATGCATGCAAACATGGCTTAAGACTTTAAACATCAAAAAGTAACTCTCAAGCACACTTAAGAGGATGCAATCATGGACAAATGGCATGCACCTTAAGCTTTGAAATTGCATAGAAAAGAGGTGCTAAACAACTAATCAAAGCAAGCAAAGCATGTAATTGGTCCAAGGATCTAAAGCATGATCATATGACACATGAAGCAAATGACCAAAATAGATCAAAACAGTCCTAAATCATGTTAAGGCAAGTCCTAAAAACCACCTAGATGACATCTAAATGATCTACACATGGAGGCATGCACAAATGCTTAAACATGGAGCATACAACACAACCTCTTAAAGCATCAAAGGAGCATTAAATGCAAGCATGCAAGCATATTATAAGGACTGAAATAACATGGTAAGTGGTTTCAAACCACTGAAACACTGCAAGTAATGCATACTACACACTCACACAACCAAGGCTAACAAGCCAAAATGCAAGGTGGCTATACTAAGCATGTGATGGTCGACCAAAACAATCAAAAACAGAGCTTAAGCATGCTAAAACAAACACAAAAGCTTCACAAAGCTTGGCCAAAATCATGCTAGAACAAGGATCAAAACCTAAAGCATGTTAAGACCTAAACATGGCATTACAAGGCATGTATGCTAAGCAAGCATGGTGTACCAAAACCAATTGAAAACAGAGCTATATTATGACATAATAAGCACAAAAATCAGTTAAGGCATGGCCAACATGAACCTAAATAATATGCTCTCTCAAGAGGCTAAAATGACCCTTTTCAAGGACAACAAGGAGAGGGGGTGGCCCTCTCCTTCCTAGGACCTCAAGGCACCATCCTCATCACTGAAATCCCTCAAGATTTCAGTGGTGAGGAGGCCCAAACACAATGGTCCCGGAGCTCAACCAAAATGGCACAAAACAAAGGCCAAACAAGCCTTAAGAGGGGTCAAACGACCCCAAAGCTTGAAGCACCCTTAAGAAACTATTTAGAGCAAGTAAAAAAATAACTTTTATATGTTATACACTAAGCTCAAAAATAGATGCAAGATAGGTAAATAAGCTATGCAAAAATGGGAGAAAAAGGGACAAAAGTCTTACCCTTGTAGACCTCCTTCAAAAATGGTGGACCAGCTGGTTCTTTGAGCTCAAAACCAGCTCCAAGACTTCAAAACAACCCTCAAGGGCCTCAGCTCCAAGAGAAGGTGTGATGGTGAGTGTTTGTGTGTAAAACTAAGGCTAAGTACACACACAAAACACAAAAGGAAGAGAGATATAGATATAGGATAGATACAAATCCTAACCTAAAGCCAGAGCTCTCTAACAATGTTCTCTAAGTTGTCTAACCTAAAAGAGGGAGAAGAGGCCCCTCTTTATAGAACTTCCCTCTTGTAAAGCTTCTTAAGTAAGCCATCCAAGAAGGAAATCCCTCCATACACATGGAGGGGAGCCAAGTGCATGCCAGCTGCATGAAAATATCTGCAAAAGCAGATGCACAGTAGTCGGCCGGCCAAAAATACAATTGACCAAAAAAAGATAGCCGGCCGGCCATCTATAGTGCCGGCCGGCCAAGCATTTGGCCGGTGGCAACAAAACACAGTGGCCTCAAGCCATGGCCGGTGGAGTGTGGGGATGGCCCACAAGCCATTCCCTGCCCCTCCAAGGCAAAGCACAAGTGTTTGGTGCAAAACCAGACACAAAACAGTCGAGTCGAGAGATCCTGAGGCAAGGCGCGTAGCCGAGACTTCCGGGAACTCAAGACGATCACAAACATGGATGATCACCGAGTGTTCAAGCAGTGACGTCCAAGTCTTGAGGACGGTAAAAAATGAGGTGTCTATAGGAGGGATTCTTAAATTAATTGGCAACTAAAGTATTTAGTCAGGAAAAATTACAGCTTTATTTCTTATTGATGACTAAAACAATTAGTCAGAAGAAAAAAAAAGAAAAAGCTAAGGTTTTAAAAGTGTCATCGTTTTAAGCATAAAAAAAAAAACACTTGGAAAGTTGCGTCTAACTTTCTTACTTCTGTCTGTCTCTCTCTCTGAGACTCTCTAACTTTCTCTTTTCTACGCCTTTGCCCACCTTCTTCCACACTATCTCTCATTTTGTCTCCATTGCCATCGGGTACAGGAGCATCACCGCTATCGCATATGAACACCATCGTCGATCCACCATTGGAGCATTACCCCAGGTATGTCTTCTCTCTCTCTCTCTCTCTCTCTCTCTCTCTCTCTCTCTTCTCCTAATTTCAGCCTCTAGGCTTTTCTTCTTCCATTCACATAACTTTACACAAACCCAGCCCCAAACCTACCTACCGCCATTGACGAATAGCTCTGTATCAACACTGTGCTACGGTTCCCTATATTTGTTATTCCACTGATGAGAATTGCCCGGCCATCGCAATCCACTTTACTCAAGGGTCAATACCCAAAAGGCATAAAAAGTAAGTGAAGAAAAATTTAGAATTGAAACTCGGTCCAAAAATTGAATATCCTCAATCCAGTACGACTTCTAAAAGGAAAGTCAATAGTTACAGATGCTATCTTATATGTTTAGCTAGAGATGGATTATAATCTTTACACTCCCACTCTTTGGGTCACGTGTTTCTTTATCTCTATTTCTCTCTTATTCTTATTTGTTTCAATTCTCCTATGTTTGTCTAGCGAAATAATAAATGAAATAATTAACACAAATATTTTATTAACAATGACAATAAATAATATATATATATATATTTATATATTTTGTATATAAACAAATATAGTGGAGTATATGAGAATTTTCCAAACTCTCGCTACAGGAAATGACACTTTTGGCGACATTTTTGGTCACCGAAACTCATTAGTGACTAAATTTTTTTATCGCCAAGGTCGTCACTTATACCTTCTCGGCGATAGTATTGGCGACCAAACTATTTTTGGTCACCGAAAGTGAAACGTTTGGCTACTAAATTTTGGTTAGTCGGCAAAGGTTATCTTTTGGCGACTAAACTATTAGTCGCCAAAAGTGAATGTTTGGTTACTAAACTTTGGTTAGTTAGGAAAGGTGATCTTTTGGCGACAAAATTATTGGTTGCCAAAAGTGAACGTTTGGCTACTAAACTTTGGTTAATCGGCAAAGGTGATCACTTGGCAACTAAAATATTAGTCGCCGAAAGTTCTCACATAAAACTAAATTTAACTATTAGAGACTAAAGTTTTAGTCACCAATAGAATACATACATTTAGTGACCAAATAGTATAGTCGTTGTTACTTTTACCGACTACAGAGTTTAGTTGCCAAAAGCCTCTTCATTTTCATTTCATTATTTTTTACCACCAAACATTTTAGTCGCCAAAGGATGCCATGTTTTTCGTGACTAAAATATTTAGTCGACAATAGTTTCTTCCCCTCATTTTGATTTATTTTAGCTACTAACTGTTTGGTCGCAAAAAGTCATTTGGTTCTTTTTTGCTACTAAATTATTATGTAGCAAAACATTTGCTTACATTTTTGGCTGCCAACTTATTTAGTCGCTAAATACTATATTAATTTTTTTTTTAAATTTCCGAACCACCTGTATCCATTATTAACCTGTACCCTGTATAAACAATATAATCCATCAATACTGAATAAATTATCAACCATTCGACAACGTGCAACCATTCGGCAGTCTTTTGTATAAAGGCTATTGTGTCTACAAAAGAAAAATATGCATGCCATTGTCAATCCCTATACAGTGGTATTTAGTACACATCAGTCATTTTTGTGAAAAAAATTTCTATCCATATAAGTTCTTCGCTGGGATCTACAGGTCATGAGCTCAATTTATTCTATCCTCCACTTCAATTTGTTTTATAGCAAAATATAACAGACAACATTTTAATAGAAAATATTTCCAAAAAACAAAAGTGTTAAGTTTTATTCTTGACAATCCCGTTTGACAAAACTCCTTTCAGTTGTATTTTTGTTTTTCTTTTATTTCAGTGAGGCTATGAGTTTTTAGATGCGAATCCAACCCGAATTGTGCCTTGCAGAGAAGTTTGTGGTGTTAATTCTTTCATGTTTGCCATTTGTAGAGAACATTGTGGTGTTAATTGTGCCTTGCATTTGAAGTTGCTTGTGCGCTCGAGTGGCCGTTTGTGCGCTCGAGTGGCCGTTTGTGCGCTCGAGCGGAGAACGTTCGGTTCCAGAAGTTTGACTTGTCTGCAAAAGTATTAGAAGTTGGAATTTTACACTCGAACGAACTTTCCTGCACTCGAACGAGGTCCGCTCAAGTGGCCATTCCTGCACTCGAGTGGAGATCGCGGCCCTGTTTGTTATAAATATATGTTTCAGTTAGATTTTAGGGTGCGACTCCAAGATCTTCTTTGAGGGTTCTAGGGTTTTCTTTTGGGGCTATTTTTCTAGTTTTCTTTGATGTTTGATTGAGTATTCAACTCATGGTTTAAGAAGTATACATCAAAGGATTGTTTGTTTATTCAATACAAAAGAGTGAGTTGCTCTTCGGTGGATTCTGGGGAATTTGAGCTTGAAGCTTTGGTGGATTTTGGAATGGCTTATCGTCGTGATTCGACATCGACGTTGTGGATTCAACGTTGGGCAAGACAATTCCGAGGTGAAGACCATGGTGGAAGAGGCATATAGGGGTCAGTTTGATTCGACCGTGGATTTGCTAGGTAATTGAGAGTACACTTGTGTAATTCCTTAATGTCTTCTTAGTGGATTGTTTTGTGGCTTTTGCCCGTGATTTTTTTTAATCATAATTGGAGGCGCTCCAATTGTGGTTTTTCCACGTAAAATTGTTGTGTCGATTTGTCTTGATTAATTGATTGGGATTGTTATTTACTACTTAAAATTGATACATAGTCACAAATCAATATCTAGGGAATTTCTAAATTTTTCAAAAAGGATAAGAAAAGAAAAGCAGAAAATAAAAACCAGAAAAGTCGGGATGGCAATTTGAACCCGGCCCGACAGGGACCCAACCCCTCGACCCTGATTAGAATAGGTTTTCCCCGAAAATAATGTCCATAGGGCCGGGGATGGTATTGAAAATTAAATCCCCGTTGATTTTCGGGCCGGGGACGATGATAGATTCCTCGGCCCTGGCCACGCTGCAAAGTCCCCGAACATTACCCCGTGTATATATATATATATATATGTTTAGGCTTTATTTCTTTATTATATTATATCTAATATAATATCTATCTCAACTCTCTGTCTGTCTCTCTGTCTGTCTGTCTCTCTCACACTCTCTCTCTCGTTCTTTCCCCTCTACTCTCTGTGAGACAGATGGACATTTCTGATCTGAGCACCTTCCAAATCTAAGCCTCGATGGAGAAGTCTAGAGAGAGATCGGCGATGGAGAGCATTTCTGAGCACCACCGTCCCTGCGAATTTGTAATGAACATTTATGAGCACCACCGTCATCGACACCACCATCATTCTATCTCTCTTTCTCACACCTCCGTTTGCTGTCTTGTCTCCAGATCTACCGCCACTGTTCTTCTCTCACTGGTTGCCCTCTAGTCCTCTCTCACTGTTCTTCAGATCTGAGGTAATATATATACATATATATATATACACTGGTTCTCAAGATCTTCACTATGTCAACACCATTGATATAGATATAGATATACATGTTATTGTTGTTGATGTTGATGATGATGATGATTGATGATGATTTTGTGGACTATAGTTGTTGATGATGATGAGATGAAACATATGCTATTTTGTTTTTGTTTTGTTTTGTTTTTTTTTTTTTTTTGAGTTGGGGAATTTTCGAGGTCAGGGAAACCCGATCCTCGTTGGGGGGCTGGGTGGGGACGGTGAAAGGTTCCCCATCAGGTATCGGGGTTAGGGACGGGGACGGGAGAATTTACCATCGGGGATCGGGGATCGGGAATGTGGTCCTCGGCCCCGCCTAGGCCCCTTGCCATTCCTACAGAAAAGCCAGGCAAGTGAAAGTCACAAGAAGAGTCACAAGAGCTACAACTCAGAACAAAGTTGCAATGGTTGCAGCATCAGCAGCAGTCCCAATATGCATCTTCAAAATAACTATTTGGCAATTTACTTCCCTGAACATCTGCATATGAATGTGTAAGTATGACTACTACCTCTCTTCTGGTTCAAAATAACTTTTTTTTTTTTTTTTTTTTTTTGAGTTTTATCTAACCCACTTGAAAATTGTCAGAACATACCACCACATTTGCATTTATAATATAATCTTTTCAAAATGCTAATTACATAGAACCTAGAAAAATGGGATAGAAAAGAGAAAGATAGAAGGAACTATCCATTCCATTATTTGCAATCAAGGATAAAGATGAGGTGTAAATATGATCAGAAAGTTTCATATTAGCAATAAGCAGTTGGAAGATGGAAAACCTATACAAAACTAACAATGACTAACATAAATGGTCTCAGACTCATGTCTCCACAAGGAAAACAACCAGAGCATGGGTTTCCCCAAATTCTACAATAATGATTTCATTTACAATTCATTTACAACATCATTAGATATAAGCTTCTCCATTGTCCAATAAATCAAACACCCAATCTAATAAGTACCAAAATACAATGTCTAGCAAATGGAAAATTATATCCATATAAAACAATCAATCACTAATCCAAAAATTACATTAAAATAAATTTTTGGCTACCAAACTTTTGATCACTAAAGATAAAAAGTAAATTTTTATTTTTCATTTGGTGACTAAATAATTTTAGTAGCCAAAAGTAACTATATAGCGACCAAATTTTTTTTGGTCGCCAATTGTGGCATATTTAGCGACTAAATTTTTTTAGTCACCAATTGTGACATTTTTAGCGACTATATTTTTTTTTGTCGCCAATAATAAATATACCCTGACTAAAAAAAATTAGTAGCTAACTCTTGTATTTTTTCTGACTAATATAATTTTTGGTCGCCAATTCCATAACTTTTGGTGACTAAATTTTTTTTAGTTGCCAAAATTGTAATTTCTTGTAGTGTTTTAATGTTAAACTCTTACGAATTCTCTCTCCTACATATCTCCTCTCAAGTCTCTTATCCTATTTTCTTAATTTTTAATCATTTGTCAATTATCTAAATCTCAAAAGCCAAAAGAACTATATATATTTAAATAATATGATAACTATTTAGATATGAACAACAAAGAGCTAAAGATAAAAATATAAAAAAATAAAATAAAAAGATAACTATTCAAATTTCAACCACAAAAAATAATATAAAGAGACAAATAAAAGATTAAAAAATAACTAAATAAAAAAATATTACGACTCAATTAATTTAAAAAATAAAAAATTAACTATTTATATATGAAAAATTAAAACATATTTAAATAAAAAAATATTACAAGTTAAATAGTTTTTAAAATAAAAAGATAATTATTTATACATGAACAAAAAAAAATTGAGATAAAATGTATGGATGAAGCATCAATAAATCCCAAAATGTGATCTTGTGAACTGTTTAATCATCAATTTTTTCTTATGAACCCAAAAGTTCCATTAAAGTGGAAATTATATAAAAGGGCAGTCGTTTACATGTTTAGGTTTAATTTTTTAGGGATAAAAGTGGCTTTCTCAAAAAGTAAATTTACATATTTGGGTAATTTGCACTATAGAAGTTTTGGATTTTCTCTCATTCTAGAACAAATCCCACATTACGAACAAAAACCTAACACTTTAATGTAATACTCCAATAACGTAACACTTTAATGTAACATACTAAAAAACTCCTTGATATACTTTTCCCAAACTTAACAACGTAACATTAAAAAAAACTCTTTGGTATACTTTTTCCAAACGTAACATTCCAATGTAACAAAAAAAAAAAAAAATCCTTAGTGTATTTTTTCCAAACAAAACGCTCCAATCAATGTAATCCTAAATGTAACACTCCAATGTTACAGACAAAAATACTAAAAAAACTCCTTAGTATACTTTTTCCAAACGTAACACTCATAGCTTAAAATTATACATTTGCCCAAAACTTATTAAGGAATATTTGTACTCCTTTTGAAATGGTTTGAAGAATCTCACATTTTTTTCCCTTTTTTTTTAGTATTACATTAGAGTGTTACGTTTAGGAAAAGTACACTAAGAATTTTTTATTTTTTTTATGTGTTACATTGGAACGTTGCATTTGGAAAAAGTACACCAAAGAGTTATTTTGTGTGTTATATTAAAGTTTTACACTAAGAAATTTTTTTGGAGTGTTATATTGAAGTGTTATGTTTGGAAAAAGTACACTAAAGAGTTTTTTTATGTGTTACATTAGAGTGTTACACTAAGAAATTTTTGTGTATTACATTAGAGTGTTACACTAAGGAGTTTTTTTTAAAGTATTATATTAGAGTGTTACATTTGAGAACAGTATACTAAGAATTTTTTTTGTGTGTTATATTAGAGTGTTACACTAAAATTTTTTTGTGGAGTGTTATGTTAGAGTGTTATGGTTAGAAAAAATACACTAAAGAGTTTTTTTGTGTGTTGCATTAGAATGTTACAATAAGAAATTTTTCTGTGTTACATTAGAGTGTTACACTAAGGAGTTTTTTTAGAGTGTAATATTGAAGTATTACATTTGAGAAAAGTACAGTAAGAAGTTTTTTTA
Organism: Camellia sinensis; assembly: GCF_004153795.1. Lineage (NCBI taxonomy): Eukaryota > Viridiplantae > Streptophyta > Magnoliopsida > Ericales > Theaceae > Camellia > Camellia sinensis. The sequence goes on from NW_021024804.1 coordinate 2,613,047, forward strand.
TGTGTTGGGCATTACACTAAGATTTTTTTTTTTGAGTATTACATTGGAGTGTTATGTTTGAGTGTTATATTGGAGTATTATAGTTTAAAATTATACATTTGGCCAAAACTTACTAAGTAATTTTTATACTTGTTTTGAAATGTTTGAAAAATTCCACATCCTTTAAGAATATTTGAAGAATCTCATATTTTAAGTCATTTTTGTATTTCTTTTGAAATTATTTCCAAATAAAAAAGATTTTTATATGAATATTCATTCCAAATTTGATTATCATATATTGTGTACGTTACTTTTCTAGCACAAAAGAAAAAGAAAAAAAAAAAGAGAAGGAACATAATAGAAATAAGGGTATAACCGTCAATCTAATTTTAAAATAATATATTAAATCTATGTTTCTAAAATTAATGAAACTAATTGGTCTATAAGAAAATCCTTAAGACTAAATGGATCACCATTCCTCAAGATGGGATTTATAAGTAAATTTTTCATAAAAATATATACAAAAATAAAAATATACCTATTTAGATTTGAACTGCAAATGAAAATTTAAATAAAAGGTAACAAAATATTTTAATAAAAAAGATTAAGGTTGGGATATAAATATCCCAAAAAGATAATAATTTTTTTAGCGATCTATATTTATCTTTTGTTAATTTGTTATAGAATTCTCATATACTTTAGCTTAATCTTTTTAAAATTTATGAACTTAATATTTTATCTTTTAAAATCCTCAATTAATTATCCATATAAATTTTAAATATGATAGAATTCCATATATGTCTTTTGTCTAAGTATAATCTTTTCAATAAAAAAACAAGTTCCTGCAACAAGAACCGTGAACAGAAGATTGAGGGAAAAAACAATCAACATTGAACCATTTCTGATCCCTTTTTGGTGCCTAAAAATCTTAAATATTTTCTTAACATTTGAAATGTGTACTTGCATGAGTTTTTTCATTTTTAAGAAAATGAGTTTATGTAAATGGATATTACTATTTTATTTAAATTTTTTTTTGTCACAATCTGTATTTTTCTTTATTTCTTTTTTTTTGCTAATAATGTGTCATTTAATTGAGATTTTATTCTATTTTTTTAATGTGTTGCTATTATCAATTTGAAACTCTCTCACTTATTTACTATTTGTGTTTAATTTTTTTGGGTGTAGATGTTAGATTGAAAATGAAGAACACATCAAAATTTATTGTATATGGGTTTATAGTTTAAATGTATAGCGATCCCGGTTCTGACCCCACCTTTGTTATATTCCAGACTCGGGTTTCGTGGTTTAATATTGTTATCCATGTCTTGTTTTCCTATATTTGACTTTGGGTTTGAGTATTGGAATGTCTTGGGCATGTTCGGAGCAGGTTAGTTGCCAGTTGTTCAGGTTGTTATTATCCAGAAAATTGCTTCTTCGCTCGAGCGAGGCTTCTTGCACTTGAGTGAGCCTTGTGAAATTTGCTTCTTCGCTCGAGCAAGATTTCTTGCCCTCGAGCGAGATTTGAGAGTTCTTAGTATTTTTTCCTAGACGCAGAATTTCTGGGAAGGTAAAAATTTTCGCTCAAGCAAGGCTTTTTGCACTCCAGCGAGGGGGTGTGCGTCTGTAAAACTTCTGAAGGTATGTATTTTGTGCTTGAGCGACGCTTCTTGCGCTCGAGCGAGGTCACTTGTTGTGTCTGGTTGCTCTAGCGAGAACTCATTCGCTCAAGCGAGCTTCGTGTATATCAGGTTGTAGCAACTCATTTTTACACAAATTTTATATCTTTTCACCCAAAAACCCTAAATTGGCTCATTCTCTCTCTAAAACTTGACTTCTCTCTACAAATACTCCAAGATCTAAGCATCTCTACCCTACTTCCTTTGAAAAAAAGGTGGAGCATCTCGTGGGCTTCCATTTGATCTGAGTAAAAATGAGTTTGGGAAATTTTTGAAGTTCTTCCTCTTCTTCTTTGGGCTTCCACTCTTGTGGTAGGGATGTTGTACACTTTGTTATGATCTTTAACCTATATATTTGTTGTTATATATAAATGATGAGTTTTTGGTGTGATTTAGGTAAAGTTAGGGTTTGGACTCAAATTGAAAGAGGGGTTTCTATGTTAGGTTCTATAAATGGATTTGGGGCTTTGACTATGAGGTTACCTTGGGTTAAAATGGTGAAATTTGGCCTTGGGGTTGATATTTGAAAAAGGAGAAGATTTTTCGTAATTTGCGTTGAATGATTATTTTGTATAAATAATGAAATTATTATGAAATATGTGAAATTGGGAGGATATATGAATGAATGATGTAGTTGGATTTTTTTAAATCACTCACCTATGGAAATTTGATTAAATTATCTGTTATATAGATTGTATATCTGTTTAGAAATATCTGTTTTGGGCTATCGGTGGAGGATAGCTATGATTGTTGTAAAAATTGCATGAGGATTAGGTGAATTGAAACAAATCATTTGAATTATGTCATTGAATATGACAGTATGATTAAATCATTGAATTCGTGTTATGAATAGTCATTGTATATGACGATGTTTTGGATATATTGTATATGTATAATTGTTTGCGAGGAGAAAGAGGTTGTACGACATTGTTTGGGAGGAGATAGGGGATGGACTCCATTTAAAATTAAGTTGGCCGGAGTGTCCAAGGTGAAAGTCCTGAAATCTTATATATATATATATATATATGGGTGCCAATTCCCTCGAATGAAAATTCCGTAAAATGGCATGTTGAAGTGTTTTGAATAATAGATGTAATTGAATTGTGAACCAATGAGTTGTAGTCTCATTTGGGTTGTTCATATAACAATGAACTAGACTCATGAATTGACTTGAAACGAATGAATGGAAATGGATTGAGATGTGAATATCAATATTGAATGGTCATGGAAAGATATAAGTTGATTATGTATATTGAACATTTATCTGACACTTATATCTTGGTTAAACCTCATATATTGTATTAGTCTATCTCTACTGGGCTTTGGCTCACCCTACTTGGGAAACCATTTTCAGGTACAGGTGATATGCTTCCTCCAAGAATGTAGCTTTGAAGGACTTAGGAGCTGGAGGCTCTATTTTTGTTATTTTTGTGTTTAACTGTTTATTCAAGTTGAGGGTTTGAAGTGTATAGAGCTTATGACTCTCTTTTGTTGTAACCAAGCTATGTCTTAGAATGATGTAAGCCCGTAGGGCGTTTATTTTGTTGTTATTAATTAGTGTTACATGCTGTAATTTTAGAATGAACATTTATGAAAGTATAATGCATATAATTTCTTTTGTAATATAAACTCTGATATATGAAAGTACACTAATTCCGTTTATATTCTCATCACTTATGAGTTGGATTATTGGTATTATTTTTGGGGCGTGACAACTTGGTATCAGAGCGTACCTGTAGACCGAGGGCCTCATGCTTCTACAGTTCAGACTCAAATGTCACGGTTCTGAATCTAATCCCGCAAAGTGCAATGCGAGACTGATAAATCACCAAAGAGTCCAAATCCGGAAAATCGTTTTGGAAAACTGATTTTTAAGAAAGAAGTGCCAAACATGGACTGCTTTGCCAGATACAGAGTCGCTACCTAAATATTTTGTTTTGGGAGAATTTAGGAAACCCTGACTCGTTGCCTAAGGCCACGTGTCCGTCATCACCAAAGTTGCCTCGGCTCGGGAACTTGGGTACGATTGGGGAAGGTCATTTATGAGCACTCCCGCTCGCCCGATCAAAGATCGGACTGTACTAAGCATGATATCTTGTTTTTGAAAACACATGGATTCTTATTCCGGTTATGCAAACACATGCTTTCTTATTCCGGTTAATTAGCTAGAATTACTATGTGATGTGCACAACACACAAGTATAGACGCATATCCATTTATTTGGAAATGGTTTGAAGTTTACTACTCGCAAGTAGGCTAAAACACGAATTTCAATGAATCGTTCCAATTCAAGTAATCCAAGCTTCACCCACTGGCATTCAGGCAGTTATATCACATAAGCAATTAGCCTCATGGCAAGCATGCTGTCATATTAACACTCACGTACATGTAAGATGCTAAAGCGTAAACACTTACAGTGTACTCCAAGCCAAAACAAGAAACTAGTTAGTAATCAATGCATGATCCTAGTTCATGTTAGAATGACTAATGTAACGTATGCAAAATGCGACTAGAATAGGCTCGGCTAATCCAAAATGGCACATGAGATGCGATGACCTGATACATGTATTCAAGTAGGAATTGAAATACAATACAGTTAGTATGATGCGCCGAGCCCGGTGCATGCAATACAGATGAATGATGCAAACATGCATAGCATAAGGATGCTAAATAAAATATGCCCTAAAACTAACCATCGTAAGCGGTTAAGTAAAAGGGAGAAAGAAATGGGGATTGGAAGACATACATCACACACACGCACGCTTATTACACAATTGTGCCCTCTCGACGGAGGGACTAAAAGAATAATACAAATTACATAATTAAGTAACTAACAAGCTAATTAATTATTACATAACACTTAACTAATTAAGCAAATCAATTAAGCTATGAAAACAGTAAAAACAACCTCAGGAAGAGGGATGCATGCGTGCTCGGACGGCTTCGCTCAGAAATCCATCGCCATGTCACATGTTGCCTCTGTTTACTCTGCTCTGTACCTCTGAAAATTGTGCCAACTTCTGTGACACTTCTGAACCAGCTTGGGGACTTCCTGAGAGTCCATTGGCCAAGAGATAGCGCCATCGGCCATGGGAAATTGGTCATCGACCAAATGTAAAGCTCTCGGCCAACAATGTTTAGACGATCGGCACTGAAAGTAGCTGACCGGCCATTTCTTCCTGCAGAATGCTGTGTTGCTGTAGTAGAGGACAAACAGTGCATGTCAATACATTTACAAGGCAATGTTTGCACGACCACCCTCCTTATCATGTTTGAGACTCAAAGGAGTGTAGTCGTTGACCCTCGGACCACCAATCACGCATTTCGATGCATGATGGCCAAAGGAGCCGAATGTGCAATTCAATATGGAATGAAATGCACAAAAAAAAAAAAAAACAAACACATAAGGGACCCCAAGCTCTATCATGCTTGATCAAGAGGCAAGGGATGCAAACATGCAAGCAAAACTAATGCAACATGAAGCATGTCAAGGACAATGCCATACCAGGCTAATGGTAATAAGCATGCCAAATGCAATGCAACCTAAACAAGCATGCAAGGCATGTGGCAACGTTCAAGGATAGGCAAGCATGTAACATGTGGGGCAAGCATGCAACAACATGCAAGGGAGAATACATGCAAACATGCAAAGCAACTTAACAAAAGGGGCATGCCAAATGTGATATAACTCAAGCATGCAACAACATGCAATAGGCCAAGTATGCAACAACATGCAAGGCAAGCATGCAACAACATGCGATAATGGTCTTGAACCAAAATGGACAGCTCTCAAATAGGTCCAAATCAGTGGCCAAAGTAATAAAACAAAGGGATGAAATACACATATAAACATGCATGCTAATGGTCCATTACCTTAAGCATTGTAGAGCAACTTTTAAGAACGCTTAAAGGGAGACAAACATGGATATTAGGCAAACATGTTAAGCTCTGATATCATGTTAGGAGAGGTTCCAAACCGACCAAAGTACAAAAGCAAAGCATGCAAGAAAGCTTAAAGATTGAAACTGGCCTAAGGGTTCAAACCATGGCTATACAAAGCAAGCCCCAAAGGGCCAAGAGGACCTAAAATAGTCCTAAGGTAGGTCCAAACAAGACCGAAAGCAAGCTCGAAACTAGCCAACACAAGCTAGAACACAATGCCAAAACATGAGGCATGCAAGGCTACCAAACAGGGTGTTACACTACACCTATCAAAACCAAACATGGCATGATTTAAGCAATGAAAAACAGAGTTATGGCATGTCAAAGTAAGCCCAAAAACTCACTTAGATGACATCCCAAAGATCTAAGCATGGTGGCATACACAATGACACATTCATGAGGCATAAAACACAAACCCTTTAAAGCATTAAAGGAGTGACAAATGCAAGTACACGAGCATACTATATGGACTGAAATAATATTGCAAGTGATGCCAAACCATTGAAATGATCCGAATAGAGCATGGTAGTGACTCAAACACCCAAAGCTAACAAGCTAGATTGCATGGTAGCTATACAAAACAATGTAAGCATGACCAAAACAATGAAAAACAGAGCTCAAGCATGTTAAAACAAGGCTAGAAGCTTCATGGAGTTGAGCCAAAACATGCAAGCATGGTAGTCTAAATGCTAGATATATGTTAAGGCAAATGAGGGGATTGCAAGGTAAGTATATGGTGCATGCAAGAGACCACTAAACCAACTTTAAATAGAGGTAAATCATGGCAAAACAACACCAAATACTTGCTGAAATGAAGCTAAAACAAGCTAGGCATACGAGCCATCAACATAAGCCACTTATGCTAGTATTCAAGATGACAAGGAGAGAGGATGACCCTTTCCTATTTAGGACACCAAAACCACCTCTCCACCACTGAAAATCCTCTGGATTTCAGTGGTAGAGAGGCCATGCAAAGCTCAAAGCAAGGGCCAAAAGGGATGGCCTAAAACAAGGCCTAACAAGGCCTTGGAGGGGGTAAACAACCCCAAACCTCAAAATGACCTTAAACAAAGTTCAAAAGCAAGTAAAAATAGAACTTTTATCAGTTAATAGCTAAGCTTAAAACAATAAGCAAGAAGGGCTAAGAGCCTAAGCAAGAAAGGGGTATCTAAAGCAAGAATGCTCACCCTTGAAGAACACCTTCAAGAACACAACACCAGCACCTTTCTTTGATCAAAACCACTCCAAGAACCCTAACAACAACTCCTTAGAACCTCAGCAACCAAGGATAGTGTAATGCTAGGTGTTTGTGTGCAATAGTGTGAACAAAAATCACTTTAGGTCACAAATATACACACAAATGATAGAGATATGGAGATATAGAGATAGAGAGATACAACTTTTTCTAATCCTAATTTCAGAACCTCTGAGAAGGGAGGAGGGCCTCCCCTCTTATAGAAATCCAATTTGCAAAGCTTCTTGGAGAAGCTAAGCAAAGGGCAAATCCCTCCATACACGTGTATGAAGGAGGTTAAAATAATTGCATAAAGCAGATGAACAGGGTTCGGCTACCAAAAAAGGCTGATCGACCAGCATAAGTGCCGCCCGACCAAATATAGTGCCGATCGGCCAATGCTTTTGGCCGATGGAAAGAAAACAGGACCGGTGGCTTCAAGCCTTGGCCGGTGGGTTGAGGGTATGGCAAACAAGCCACCCTCTTCCCTTAGAAGAAAAACACAAGTGTTTGGTCCACAACCAAGCACAAAACAGACAAGTTGAGAGATCTTGAGGCAAGGCGCATAGCTGAGACCTCCAAGAACTCAAAATGAACACGAGCTTGGATGATCATCGAATGTTCAAACGATGACGTTCAAGTCTTGAGGACGGTCAAAAATGGGGTGTCTACAGTTGCCCCTCTTTGACATAACTCGAAAGTCATAAAGATGACGGGAGTGAATGTCAAAGCCTAGAGACGACCCATTTTTGACAAGGCCGAAGACTTAGACACGCATGCAAGATAGCAAGATATGTGCCCGAAGGCAGGAGCAAGATGCAAGTGACATGCAGGGTGTTGAACATAACTTATGATCATGCAAAGAAAGCTGTAATAAAGCAAAACATGCAACAGTTTTAAGCAGGCAAATACAAATCTAACTACATTACATGCAAAAAGGCTGTAAGAGAATTATATAATTCTCGCTACGTCTCACACGGAGTACACAATACCTGTCTGGTTCGTCTGGTTGTGCCAGCTTCAAATGAACCGTACATACAATATCGTGCTTGTCTGGTTCGTCTGGTCGCGCTAGCTTCAAATAAACCGTACATACAATATCATGCCTGCAAAAGAAAGAAACTTAACAGGTACAATATTGTTAGAAACATGCATAACAATGCAATTTAAAACTGCGTGACAACGCGAGTAAAGTGTGCATAACAATGCAGGTAGAACATGCGAAACAACGCGAGTTAAAGACGTACATAACAATCTAAATAACGAACATAACAACGCAAGTTAAGGGTATGCGAAACAACGCAAGTTAGAGAAGTTTGCAAAACAATGCAAGTTAGATGAGTTTCCAAAACAATGCAAGTTAGATAAGTTTGCAAAACAATGCAGGTTAGATAAGTTTACAAGACAATGCAAGTTAGAGGGGTACAAGACAATGCACATAACGAGAAAGACAATGCCAGTTATAGGGAGTGTAAGATTACGCAAATAACGAGCAAGACAATGCCGGTTATAAGGAATGCAGGACTACGCAAATAACGAGCAGGACAATGCCGGTTATAGGGAATGCAGAACTATGCAAATAACGAGCAAGACAATGCCGGTTATAGGGAATGCAGGACTACGCAAACAATGAGCAAGACAATGCCGGTTATAGGGAATGCAGGACTACGCAAATAACGAGCAAGACAATGCCGGTTATAGGGAATGCAAGACAATGCGAATGAAATATGCAATAATGCGAGAGATTGAAATGCATGGCAATGCGAATGAAAGATGCATGACAATGCGAGTTGTTGAAATGCATGACAATGCAAATGAAAGATGCATGACAATGAAAATGAAAGATGCATGACAATGCGAGTTATTGAAATGCATGACAATGCAAATGAAAGATGCATGACAATGCGAGAGATTGAAATGCTTGACAATGCGAATGAAAGATGCATGACAATGCGAGAGATTGAAATGCATGACAATGCAAATGAGACACGCATGACAATGCATGAACTAAAATGCATGGCAATGCACGTACTGAAATGCATAACAATGCAAATTAGACGTGTATGACAATGCATGAATTGAAATGCATTGACAATGCATGTGAACTGAAATGCATGACAATGCACGTAATTTGATAAGGTACATGATGATGCGAATGAAACATGTGAAACAATGCGGATGGAGGGGGTGCAAGACAATGCGACCTAAGGGATGTGCATGACAATAAAAGCATGGTGTGCGTGACAACGCATATAAAAGCACATAACAATGCAAGAGATGGTGTGTGTTACAACGCATATGGACGTGCATAGCAATGCAAGAGATGGTGCGCTTATTACGAACATGAAAAAGTATTGCAATACAACGTATTTAAAGCAGTTTCCGAATCTCGCAAGATACAAAAGGATACGAAAAAGGATAATCCTTGCGCGTACCGAGCATCGCATACAGAAGACATGGTTCGAGGTCAACACGGAAGCCGGTTAAACTTCAAAAGTCCACTTCCATGCACTGTCTTGAGGAATGAAGGTCCCAAACCACATAAATGACCCAGGCAAGGGTGTGGGAGGTGCATCGACCACAAGAGGAGGCCACCGGCCACCCATCGGCCACAAAATAATCTCACCGGCCAAATATTTAGCCAATCGGCTAACAATTTGGCCGATCGGCCAAAAATGACAGTTTCGGGGGCAGTTTTGTCCTTTGGCCACGGGTCTTTAAATATGGGGTTCCAAACCCCATATCCTTACTTCTCCAAGCTCGAAAAACATTTCCCTTTCTCCCTAAGTGATTTCCCGACCTTCGATCCGTGTTTTTCTCTTGTTTTCAACTCTTTTTCGTTGTTCGATTCGCGAAACCCTTCTCGTTTCGCACACTTTAAACCGAACAAAACTCGATTTTCAGTGTTTCTTTCTAGATTTCCATTACTTGGGGTTTGTTTCCCCCCGAGTTTACTTGGTTTTCATGCCTTTTCCATACTCCGACCTTTTTTTCCGTTTTTCATCCTCTCGGGGTTGACTTTTGGGTCGACCTTTCACATTCTTGCCCGTTTTTCACATCCTCATCCATTTTCACGCTCCTTTTGAGATGGTAGACGACATTCCATGTGGTGGGACGCCCCGGAGATGGACGTGGACCCCGAGGTCGAGCTCCTACCTCTTCGCATCCAGCCGTTCGATTCGACGACTTACAGGCCCGCAATACACGTGTTGCCTCCCGATGGCATCCGCCACTTCAGGAGCTATGCGCGGGGCGTGCCACTGGAGCTTTTGTTGTGCGAGCCAGACTCACATCTGTCTTACGGCGTCGTTGAGGTACATTCTTCCTCTGTTTCATTTTCTACAATGTAGAACATATAACTGCGATAGTCGATTCTGTTCTTTAACTGTTATACTTAGACATACTGATATATCTCATGCTGTAGTTTACTGTGAGCACACCCACACCCGATATCTGTTTAAATCTGAACACATGCACACACGCTGCATTTTCATCAATTCTGAGCGCACCCAAACACACGCACACGCACTGCATTTTCAATTGAATAACCCAAACAAACTGTTACATCGTATGCTTAGCCCACCCAATATCTTTGTAAACTCGAACATATGCACCCACGCTGCATTTTCCCCAATTCTGAAGGCATTCAAACACTGTACATCCGACACTGCTTTGCATCTGTTTGTCTTTGAACACAGGGAGATTCCCATGTCTTCCGAGGGTATGGGAATATTGTTGCTCGAGGATGGTATATGGAGCTACCTGATATGGTTCGCCATATAGTCGACTAGGTCGGCTTTGGGACCTTCTGCATGGGACTCTCGCGCCTCACTGCGAGCGTTGCTGCTTTGGTGGACAGGTGGTGGGACACCACCGACTCCTTCCACCTTTCTACCATCAGGGAGATAACGATGAGTCCTTTTGACTTCTCCACGCTCACAGGCATCGGAGTGGGGGACGATCCGATCCCCTTTGATACAGATATGGACGAGTGGGACGCCGCTCAGCTATACTTGCTCGGTACTCAGCCACCTTTTGCCCGGGCAGGATTTGTGAGGTACTCATGGTTCGAGGATCATTTTCGGATCCAAGCGCCTACTACTCGGGAGGAGGAAGAGCAGTATGCTCGTGGTTTCATCATGTTTCTGTTGGGGACCACACTTTTCGCTGACCGGGCGAACACTGTCGCCCTTTACCAACTGAGCACACTTGTGGACGTGACGCGGATCCGCGACTACGACTGGGGTGGCGGGGGCTTGGCCACCCTTTACGGATATATGAGCTCATCCTCCCGCCGCAGCAGATAGTTGCTTGGAGGCTACTGGCGAGCCTGGGAGGTACATGTTCCCTTTTCTGTCTTTTCAATTCTGTTTTTCATTATCTGTACATCACACACACTGCGCGCATGCAATCTGCTTTACACTGGTTGTACACTGCACATACTGCACAATACCCTGCACACACTGCACTCTGCTTTATCTGTATACTGCTTTATCTGATAAGCATACTCATATCTGCTCTTTTACACTATACAGTTGTGGGTGTATGCTTACTTCCCTAGGCTTGCCCCAGTGCCAGATGAGGAGATCCCTCTCGGTGTTCCATTTTCTTACCGCTTCAATATGAGATGCGAGCGGAGGCCACGGGAGTCCTTCATATTCTTTTGTCGCTACTTTGACACCATCACCGCAGCCGAGGTATTTCAAACATTACAATTTATTTAAGCTTCGCTTTATATTGGAATTTCAATAATAATAGATAACAAACTGTGCAGATCACCTGGTAGCCTTGGGCCCCGTTGCCTGACGCAGTTTGGGAGCGGTATGCCGGTGCTCGAGAGACTGCCCGGTTCAGGGTTCTACTAGAGGGTCCAGTCTACCGGGCATGGTACTTGGGTGAGCGCTTCTTGCGACAGACCCTCGGCTTACCGGAGCAGGTAGTCCTGAGGCTGCCTCCCACCCATATGAGGCACACTGAGAGGTACACCTTTGAGGAGATGATGGGTTATACGATCAGCTGGGACTCGGAGCGCTTTAGAGACGAGGGCGATTACACCGAGTTCATCCAGGCTTATCTCATGCGGCCTCTGACCGATGCTCGCCGAGTCGAGAGAGAGAGAGGCTAGCAGCGCCAGCAGTAGGAGTAGGGGCACCTCCGGCACCTCCAGCCCGAGGCAGGAGTGGGTCCCAGAGAGGGAAGGGAGCTGGATGGCCAGAGTTGCCTACGACGATGACATGCCGAGGACAGGGTGGGGAGACTTACCAGATAGCCATTGCTCCTCCTCTGGCTGATCATGAGCTTGTCGGAGTCTATGGCTCGACCCCGTATGTACTACCACACTTTGCATTATGTACAGCCATTTCATTTCCTTTCTCTTGATATTCCGTAGAATACTGATGCTCTTAACCCTTTTGCAGGCTTCCGTCGAGTACACTCGCCAGTCACTGGAGCTGACTGCCTCTGTGATGGGGATGCTGCAGCGGAGCATCGACCTGTTGACCATTTATGGCATCCCAATACGTTCTTTCAACCGCAGTCTCAAACTCTGTATAATCTATTTCATACATAATCTGATGCATCACACTATCAACACGGCACTTGATACACAACACTCATGGCACTGATACACTGTACCCCACACACTGCTTACAGCGTTTCTCACGACATTCATACACTGTACTCATACACTGCATTCTATACTGATATACTACTCACAACATTCATACACTGTATTCATACACTGTATTTGGTATTCATACTCCGCTTTGCGTAGCATAGCTGATGCATTTACCATTTGTCCTTTTCAGGCCCCATTCCAGATTCCGACCGCGGGAGGTACTCCAGCTGGGCCATCTGTTCCTGCTGGAGAAGGAGGGAGAGCCAGGCGGGGGATGACATTCCATAGCTGGGGCAGACATAGGCACGCTCATGTTGAGAGCAGTTCACGAGAGCCTTCCCCCGATGATTCTGACGAGGAGGTGGCGGCATCCCATGGCGAGGCCGGAGACAGCTCAGATTCTAACTATGGTGATGGCGGTGGTGACCCTGGACCCTCGTCTACGAAGAGGACCAGGACCGACTCCCGCACTTGAGATGACTAATATTGATCCAGACATTCTACTGCTTTTTCTTTTCTTTGCTTTTTGCTCTGTTCAGACACTCTGTTGCTTTTCTTTTCTTTTTACTGGTAGTTTGAGCATATTGTACTGCCTCAGGCAGGTTTTACTTTCCTCAAAATTATGTACTTTTTTCAAAAGACATGATAGAAATGAAACAGTTATTTTGCTCAAAAAGTGTTGCATTTGTACATTTTATGCATCGCATTGCATTACATAACAATGTAAATGAGATTTGAACTTTTGTTTGAAAATTAAGCATTTGCATCGTAATAATTAGGTAGTGGACTGACTAACGACAAAAATAACTCGATAATCAGAACAAAGAACTAGATAAGCTAACCAAGTGTAAATACAACTCGATAAGCAAAGCAAAGACTTAAAGAATGTGAAACACAACTCGATAAACAAACATACAACAACTCGATAAACAAATCGAAGTAACGCAGGCGTGACCTTGCAAAATCATCATCAGAACGCATTGGAAGTGGTGCCAATCACGAATTCTCAGCATGTTTAATACATAAACAGCTCAGGGAACAGGAAGGAAGGCCATCGGCCAAAGGGAAAGGTCACCGGCCACAAGAAATGGCCATCGGCCAATATTTTTAGCCGATCGACCAAAAATGATGGTCGATCGGCACTATTTTTTAGCCGATCGGCCAAAAATGGCAAGCACCTCCAGAATGTTGACACCTGTCTTCCACTCAACACCTTATCCTCTATAAAAGCCTCAGCTTCGTAGTTTTCCTCATTTCAACACTGATTTGCACCAAATGGAAGAGTTTCTTGCCCAAAATCTCACAACTTGGATTGCCAACTTGGATGGCTCGGAAAGGCTAAATTTTTGGGGTTTCGGCATAAATGCACTATTCACTTTGGGTTGCACCCCGCTGCGTTTTCCGTTCCTCTATGCCGCGGAAAGATTTTGGAAACACACGTCTTTAGCTTTGGCGGTCAAGAGATGTGTCCCACTTTTGAGGATTTCCAAGCTTTAATGGAATCTGAGCGCGACGAGGAAATCTTGCCTCAGTTCTGGTTCGGCCACGTCCAAGCCTTAGGAAGGATGTGCGGCCTTAGTTTGCATGACGCTCGGTCATTAATTTGTGGCGGAGAACTGAACATTCCGAGCTTGGTTTGTCGGTTTTTTGATACCGGTGACCGCGACGACCATCATTGGCAGGGTTATCGACGACATGCGCTCTGCTTATGCATGCTATCTTATTTCTTACTAGCCCCTGGCGCCGGCGGGTTTAGCACTCGTTTGATTGAGGTCACCGAGGGTTTGAAAGAGGGCAAAAGCTGCATCGCCATGACGCAAGCCGAAACGTTGATGGGATTGGATGCTTTTCATGGCCGGGAGACGGCTACGTTTGCGGGGAGTCCACTACTATTACAGGTGATGTTTCCCACCCCATCTCACATATGTATCTCACATCACTCGACCCTCAGGCTCAATTTTTCTCTCAAAACATTCTGCTCAATTTTTCTCTCAACGTACATCTCTCTATTCTTTATTCTCTCATTTTTCATCCCTTCCCAGGTGTGGTTGATGGACAAGTTGAGAGTTGTGGACTCGTGTTCGGCATATTCAGCTCGCAGTTATTTCTCCCGACGATGTCTAGTCGATGCTTTGGATGAATGATGGTGGTACAGCTGGATGTGCATTTTGTCTGCGGTCCACATTGCTTGGCGCTGCCCTTGGCTTAACCTGTCGGCAATGAGTTACAGCATAACCCGTTAGCCCGGGATTCAGTTGATTGGCATGACACATTATGTCTTCTATTTTTCGTTTCAGTTTCGGCGCCAGTTCGGACATGATCAGATTTGCCCGAAGGAGGGGATAGAGTACCCTGCTACTTTTTCGATCCGAGGTGCGCAGCTAGCTCGGTATGCCATGACATGGAGGACGAGAGAACTTCTGGCCCCGCTTCTACTTTCAGCTACACCCTCTCTAATGAGTGCTTAGATTGGCTCAATGAAGAGGCACAGATCGGGCCTAGCTTGGCATCAGAGGCTTCGACCGGCTTTGGGAGGGGACGTAGAAACACCTGACTATGCCCTGGATTTATTTACTTTTAATCAGAACTTTCAATTTTTCTTTATGAATGTAATGAAAAACAACTTCAATTTTGTATTCAAGAGTAGGAGGACTCTGTATTGAAATCAATAAAATTGAAAGTTGTGGGTACTGAAAATTTTTCGTTTGGTCCAAAAATGGTCTAAGTTGTAAAAAGATTAATTTGAGCAAAATCAACTTTTATTAAAACTTTTCAAAACCATTTTCGATATGGATCAGAACTGGACACGTCTGAGATCTGTCACTGAGATGCACAACCCCGGATTCCAGCAATTGGAAAGCTGCCCCTAGTCTGAGTAGCACTGCACCGGAGATCATGACCGGGATCTTGAACGCTGAATAGACAAAGATGACCAAGGCGATCACATGGACAAAGTTGATCGGGAAAATGTTTATGGCGGGACTTCAGGATTAAGTTGCCTACGTATCCCAAACATGGGAATCAAGCCTTACGTAGTTTGGCTCAGTTTCACTCGTGTATTAACCCTCACCTTTTACGCTCTAACTTTTGCCAAGGCCGCCCTTTGCGGGTTTTTAAAATATCTGTGCTCTAACTTTTGCCTAGGTCGCCTTTCGGGTTTTCAGCCTAGCGAGCCTCTCAGGGAAAATATTTCTTCAACTTGTCCATGTTGATCGGTTGGGAGAACTCTAGGCCATCTAGGTCTATCAAAATGACAGCTCCACCTGACCAGATAGACTTGATGAGGTAAGGACCAGTCCAATTGGGTCTGACCTTGCCCCTAGGGTCGTGGATGGGAGCTCGGTTGTCTTTGAGCACCAAATCTCCTTCTTTCAAATTCCTGGACTTAAACTTCTTGTTGAAAGCCCTGGCAATTCGTCATTGATAACCTTGAACATGGTACAGTGCTTTCAGCCTTCTCTTATCAAAGAGCATGAGTTCTTCGAACCTGTTCTGCTGCCAATCTGCCTCAGCTATCTGACACTCAGCCAGTACTTGCAAAGACGAAACCTCAATTTCGATAGGCAGAATGGCTTCCATCCCATAGACCAAGGAATACGGAGTCACCCCAGTAGAAGTTCTAATTGAAGTCCAGTAGCCCCACAGAGGAAACGGCAACTTATCTGGCCAATCCCGGTAGGTTTCCACCATCTTCTGCAAAATGTATTTGATGTTCTTGTTGGCGGCCTCAACTGCTCCGTTAGTCTGCGGCCGATATGTGGATGACTTGTGAAAAGCCACGTTGTATTTGTTCAACAAGTCAATCACTTCCTTCTCGAAATGGGAACCATTATCTGAAATTATCTCATTCGGGACCCCATAGCGACAGATGATGTAGTTTCTAATGAACTTTGCAACATGCGAAGCATTCAACACCGCATAAGATTGGGCCTCAACCCACTTTGTGAAATAGTCTATCGCGACCAGAATGCACTCATGCCCATTAGACCCCTTCGGAGTGACAGCCCCGATCACATCAATCCCCTAGACTGAAAATGGCCATGGCGAAGTCATGTTGTACAGCTTCGACGGCGGAATGTTTATGCGGTTTGTATGGATCTGGCATTTGTGGCATTGCCGGACAAAGCCAATACAATCCTCCTCCATGGTGGACCAGTAGTAACCTTGTCTAAGGATTTTCCGGGCTAGCATCACCCCGTTCATGTGTGCTCCGCACTCACCTCCGTGGATGGCCTCCATCAAGTGCTTCGATTCTTCAGCATCAACACACAGCTTATGTATCCCGAGATAACCTCTCTTGTACAGTTTACCCCCGCAGATGATGAACTGAGCAGCCATTCTTCTAATCGCCCTCTTATCTTTGGCATTTGTCCCTGGTGGATACGTCTCTTTCTCCAAGAAGTTCCAAACATCGTAATACCAAGGGTTCTCATCTTGTACCTCATCTATGGCAGCAATCAGCTCGTAGGCCGGCACGAATTTCTGTTCAATGATGATCGGACGCATCCGAACTCCGAAAGGGATGTCTATCATAGAAGATAGAGTTGCTAGTGAATCTGCAAACCTGTTGTTCTCTCTTAGTACATGAGCGAAGTTCAGCTTCTCAAACCGAGGAATCAATAAGTCCAAGGTCTGGTGGTATATTCTCATCTTTTCTTCTTTGACTTTCCAATCTCCTTTTGCTTGAGATACAACAAGGTTCGAGTCCCCGATGACGTCCAACTGTTTTGCCCCTAGTTCCAGAGCTGCTTCTAGTCCAGCAATACACGCTTCACACTCTGCCTCATTGTTCGAGACTTTGAACCAGAGTTTGAATGTTAGAGGAATACGAGAATTATCGGGTGCTATTAGCAACACCCCTATCCCATACCCGTATTGGTTTGACGCCCCGTCAAAGTACATCGTCCAAAATTATTCTTCGACATGCAGAATGGCCTCGTCTGGGAATAGGTACTCAACTGCTTCATTCCCTTAAACTGGGTGATCGGCTAGGAACTCCGCTACCGCTCTTCTTCACTGACTTGCGTGTCACATCCTTCAGATCGAATTCGAAAAGCAGAAGCAACCAACGAGCTAGCCTACCTGTAAGTGCCGGTTTCTCGAAGAGATATTTGATGGGATCTAATCTTGAAACCAACATTACAGAGTGAGCTAACAGGTAGCGCCACAGCTTCCAGGTAGCCCATACCAAGGCTAAACAAGTCTTTTCCAGCGGAGTGTAATGGGTCTCGTAATCCAGCATCTTCTTGCTCAGGTAGTAAATAGCTCTCTCCACATTGTCCTCAGATTCTTGTGCAAGCATGCAACCCATTGTAGTTTCAATCACTGAAAGGTACAAAATCAACGGTTTCCCTGGCTCGGGCGGTGACAACACGGGTGGGTTCTGTAAATATTGTTTGATCTGGTCAAAAGCAGCTTGGCATCGGTCGTCCCATTGGAACTTCGTCCCTTTCTTCAGGAGACCAAATAGTGGTTCACAAGTCAAGGTTAATTTTGAAATAAACCTTTTTATGAATTGCACTTTACCCAGAAAGCCTCGCACCTCCTTTTCAGTCCTTGGTGGTGATGGCCTTGATTTTGGAAGGGTCAACTTCGATACCTCTCTATGTAATAAAAAACCCCAGCATTTTCCCTGCTGTAACACCAAACGTACATTTCTAAGGATTTAGCCGCAACCGAAACTCTCTGATCCTTTGAAAGAACTTTTGCAAGGCAGTGTAGTGGCCCTCTCTTTTTTTGGACTTGACAATCATGTCGTCCACGTACACCTCAACCTCTCTGTGGATCATGTCGTGCAATATTGTGGTCGCAGCCCGTTGATATGTAGCTCCAACATTCTTTAGCCCAAACGACATCACTCTATAATAATAAGCCCCCCACGGGATGGTAAAAACAGTCTTCTCCCAGTCCTCGGGTGCCATTACAATCTGGTTGTAGCCTGAAAAGCCATCCATGAATGAGAGCAATGCATGCCCCGCAGTGAAGTCCACTAATTCGTCGATATGCGGTAGAGGAAAGTCATCCTTTGGACTAGCTTTGTTCAAATCTCTGAAATCCACACATACCCGGATTCTGCCATCCTTCTTCGGCACTAGAACGATGTTGGCTAACCAAGTAGGGTATTCAGATACCAGCAGGAACCCCGCGTCAATTTGCTTGGTAACCTCTTCTTTGATCTTGATAGCCCAGTCTGGGCGGATCCTTCTGAGTTTCTGCTTAACAAGTCGGGCCTCTAGGTCAAGGGGGATCCGGTGCTGTACAATCTCAGGATCGATTTCAGGCATGTCTTCGTAGGACCACGCGAAAACATCTTTGAAATCTTTTAATAAAGCGACAAAGCGCTCGCGCTCCTCTGAAGACAACGTGGACCTGATTTGGACCAGCCGTGGGTCCTTCTCAGTACCAACATTAATTTGGGTGATTTCATCAACTAGCGGTTTTACAAACCTCTCTTGCTCTTGTTCTAGCAAATATTTCAAAACCGGAGAAATTTCTTCCTCGTCGTTTTCATCCAAAATTTGAAAGTCTGAATTAATGCAATAAATCAAGGGTATAGAAAGGTAATCAAAGGCCACAGCCACACAATTCTCATTAAGCACTTCATCCAGCCCATCCGATTCTTCTATTACAACAGACTCAAAAGAGAAAGAAAACTATGACCTAGATAGGACTGTGGCATCCGCGTTATCACCCCCAAGAATACTGGACTCAGTGGAATCAGATTCCGGCTCACTACCTGACCCGGTGCTGCTCGATAAAAATCCCTCTTCGTACTGCCAGACGAGGGAGGGTGCGGTGGATGCATCCAAAATGTTTGAAGGTGGGCGCGCAGCCGTTTCATTCTCAATCATAGACACTGAGAGATCATCCCCTAACCACTCATATACGATCGGAGGATCTGATAGTAGACAAGCCAGTGCTACCTCCATTTCAAACTCGGTGCTCTCAAAATCCATTTCCTTACATTGTTCAACCTCAGCTGATGGGTCTGTCTGCTCCTCCGCGACATCATCCACGGATAACTGCAAGTCGAAGAAGATCTCAAATCCCGGCAGACGCCTTTTCTCTGCGTTCAACCATGGCTCTAGGAAGCTGCAGAATGGAAAGTCTTCCCCCTCCCGGACGAAGCGTCCGTTCAGGGTGCCCTGAATAGGTCGATGCATCAAATCAAAATGCCTCCCGGTCTGCTTGGCTCTGGCTCTCCCAGCCATCTCTCTTTCTTTTCTCACCCAGTCCTCTTTGGTGGGCAAATAACCCAAACCAAAGGTATGCGGGTTATGCGGCACTTCGGCCGATACTGCAATGCCTTTTCGGCCACTTCTTCTTAGTCCCATCCCAGGGATGTGCTGAAGCTTATTCATGAGGTATACTGACTGTGCACTGACATACAAACCTTCATCAGCAACTGAAATGCTCTGTACGACCTGGGCCTCGGCTAGGGTAAATCCTGATAGGAACACATCCTCCGCGCCATGCTCGATTTCCAAAACCGGTGTAGACACCTCTGGCGGTGGATGAATTGACGAATTCCTTAAAACTATAGCCACCGCTTTCCCGTGGGGATATTTTAACATCTGATGTAGGGTGGAAGAGACTACCTTCACCTGGTGCAGCCACGGCCACCCCAAGAGTAGATTAAAGGTCGCAAGAACGTCCAAAACATGAAAATCAATCTCGTGTTGTCCCGAACCAACCTTAGTGTGAATCCTCACAGTCCCCATCACTTCTCTGCTAGTATTGTCATACGCTCGTATCACCTGGGCAGTTAGGTCAAAGTCCGCGGGCTTCAACCCGATTGCATATGCTGTCCTTGACGGGCACACATTAATGGCGGATCCTGTGTCGACAAGGACCACTGGTACCTACTTGTCTCTGCATTCCACAGAGATGTAGAGAGGTTTGTTATGATTTGTGCCCTCAGGCAGTAATTCCTTATCAGAAAAGGTCAACGTCGGGGAAGCTCCTCCCGGAAAAACCAGCCCTACCAGCTGCTCAGGCGTGATGTCTATTGAAAGCTTGGCTTTGTCCATTGCTGAAAGGTCAGCTTGTCTATGAACTCTTGAAGCCATAAGCAGTCCCCATATGGAGATGTCTGCTTGTATCTTCTTGAGCTGTTTCAACACAGCCTCTTCTTCGAGCAGCTTTTCTTTCTGTTTTTCCTCCTCCTTGTCCTTTCCGGACGCCTCTAGTTGATCTAAGTGCGGGGGCTTGAAGTACCGCCCGCTCCTAGTCATATTGTCAACTTCACCAATGTACCAGGTATCATCCGGCTGGTTGTTCCCCCAGTCCTCATCTGTGTGAGCAAGACATAGATCATCATCTTCCCACCACATGCCCTCGGCAGCCGACAGACACCGGTCCGGTTTCATTACAACTATTCCTGTGCCCACAGCACCTTCCGTTCTTGTGCCCGTAACACATTCTGCCCCCATAGGGGCTTTAGCTTTTCTAGTCCTCTCAGAATCTTCGATCCTTTCCCGCTCAAACTGCTTCAGTACAGCCTGCTGTTCAGTTTTCGCTATTCCCAAAATGCCCATATCTTGAGCAAAATTCTTAACACCGGCACTCTCCGGTGATGCGCTTTGCTCCTCGGCCCTTCCGGCCGCAGTTGATGTCCCCGTTCCCAACGAATTTCATTTTAACTAAGGTTGTTCAATAATATCTGGCTGGTCATCAAGCCACCCAGTAGATTCTGCTGACTCATCAAACCAATTGACTGCCATGTCTGCTGAGTCTCGCTCATCGAAAAACTGAAGGTCAACAATGTCCTCCGCTAGCTTTGCTAGGTTATTCGGCCCCTGATTAAGTCCATCTTCCCGTGCTACACAAATCTCTGCCCCCACTGGCAATTCCACTCTCGGCCTAGCCTGGCCTGCTGATACAATGTAACCACTCAGGTCATTTATGAAATTCGCAGATCTCTCAGGGCCTGTATCATCAATTTGATCTGCCCCTACAATCGACCCACTTCCATCTTCGATAGATACCACCACTGTCTCAGGCTGGGTTTGGGAGATGTCCAACATGCACAAGTCAGTGCTATCTAGAATGAACACCTCCGGCTTGGATAGGTGAAAAGGAGTGATATATATGGTATGGTCGTATGACACAACCCTAGTTTGAATAAGATTGATGCGTTTGGAAGGTGGAGCTTGGTTATGTGGTGGGAGAGGGTTGGTTGTGACATTTGGTTTCTCCGGAGGCACGATCACCCTGTTGTCAATGAGATCCTGAATCTCATGACGTAATCGAAAGCATTGGTCAGTGTCATGACCATGCTGTTGATGAAAGGCGCAGTTCTTGGCCAGGTTATGGGAAGCGGGAAGTTTATCTGGTAGTGGCCGCGGCTCTAGGGGCTTCAAGTGTCCTTTCTTGATCAAAACCCCCAGAGCTTTGGACAGGGGCATATATAATGGAGTGAAGGTTCTTTGGCCTCGGGGAGAGTACTTGGTTGTTTGTGAGCTACTTCCGGACGCGCTGGTAAATGGTGTAGCTGCAAGGGTTCTCGGGGTGGTGGTGGTGACCATTCCCACATCTGAAGATCTGCCAACTGCAGCACTGCTTGTGCCTGCATTTGCACTACGGTTGAATGCCCTCTTGGGCTGCTCTCTATCTTGGTCAATCAGACCCTGTTTCATTGCATCCTCAATTTGCACCCCAATCTCATGAAGATCCGCAAAGGTGGGGAGGGGGAGGACGATCATCTTCTACATAAGCTTGGGCTAGAGGTTGCGCACAACCATCCGAATCTGATCTTTGTCAACAGGCCTGATGGTTATCATCGAGGCCTTGGCCCTCTACCGGGTCACGAAATCGGAGAAACTCTCCTTAAGCTCCTGCCTAGTTGTCTCAAGATCACGAGTTATGACCTCGATCTGTGTGTTGTAGGCGTATTGAGCTATGAAGGCCTTGGCCATCTCCTCCCAGATCCTCTTGACGGAATCCTCCAATTTTGCATACCAAATGGATGCTACACCCGACAGGGTCCGGCCAAACAAAGAAAGCTTTTGCAATCTAGAAAGGCCCATTGGCCTCAGTATATCCGAAAATAGCCGCAAATGCACCATAGGATCTCCAGACCCATTAAAGCGGTCGACATGCGGCATCTTAAATCGGTCCGGCAGTGTCACAGCCGAGTCGGTGTATCCGTCCTCAATATCTGGAATGGACTTCACACCTTGGGATTTCTTAAACAACTTTTCAAGCTTGCTCACTTTTAACGCTGTGGGGTCCACCTCGAACTCAAAGGGAGAATTCGATAGGTTGGTAGGTGTTTTGGATAGCTGGGGTAGGATTGGTGGCGGAGCCGGCCTTGTCGGAACGTCCGTATCTTCCTGGACATTTGGTGTCTCTCCAGGTATTGGAACTCTTGGCGGGGAAGGAACTTGGTGTGAAGCAGATGCTCTAGTTTGTTGTTGTGGCCTGGCAATTAACTCTGCCTGTGGGGCCATGACCTCAGCCTATTGTTTGGCAAATTATGCCTGACGGGTAGCATCCTGCTACATGGTTCTCATGCTTTCCTGGAGCTGATGCATCATCTCCTCCATTCCTGCCATATTGTGCTATTCTAGCTAAATACCCGGTATATCTGTCCTTGTAATAGAAACTGAGACCTCAGCCTGACTGTTCACTGATGGGGTAAACCACTGATCTGGCGACCGCTGTACCGATACACTGCGTCCTCTTGACCTCCGCCTAGTAACCGGGGGTAAAGAAAGGAATACTGTTTGTCCTTCTATCAGATCCCTAGATCGATTAAGTCTATGACCTCTGACCCAGAGTCCTCGGGGGATATCTAATTGGTCAGATGTAATGGTGCTAAACTACCTTGCAAAAAGATAAATAAAGCATAATAAGGAAATAAAATGACCAGAAAAAAAAAGCGGACATCATATCAGCTTAAATAAAGACAACACACAGTTGGCAAACACATGCTGAATGAACTGTTCTCAACCACAGATCACTGTTCCCAAAATTACTGCCCTGAAACTAAATCTGATACCCGCAGATATAACTGATTCTCAAAATACTGATGCCCGCAGGCCTGACATTCAGACTTGCAAACTGATACGCGTATTCCCGTAGAGGCACACTCTAAAATACATAGCAAGCAAACGAGAGCCAAACACCCCTATGTTGGGGTAAGGTTTCCCTGTCTTATTTTGTCAGGAACTAGGGTTTCGCTACGCACACAGCGGTTTCAAACAACCTATAATCGGGTAGCGACCTGTCCTAGTTTGGAAAGTCACTATGGATTCTAAATATGCACTAGGTCGAATGGTCAAAAGGGGTGCCCTCGTAAAAATCAGGGTTTGTGTTCCCGTCATGGCAGAGCCCGTAACCGGTCAGCCTTATGGCATGCTTCTTAAAGCAAGCCTTCGGCAAACCATTCAGGAATAGCATACGGCAAACACGGTGTCCTAGGCGCACCAATGTAAATGTAATGCAAAGAGACACATAAGTGTAGTCAAAACAAGATATCATGAGTTCGAGTCAAGTTCTCTAATTCTCCAGCAGAGTCGCCAGAAACTGTAGACACGCCCTGAGGGCCTCATTCTTCTACAGTTCGGACTCAAATGTCATGGTTCTGACTCTAATCCCGCAAAGTGCAATGCGAGACTGATAAATCACCAAAGAGTCCAAATCCGGCAAATCGTTTTGGAAAACTGATTTTTAAGAAAGAAGTGCCAAACTTGGACTGCTTTGCCAGATACAGAGTCGCCACCTAAATATTTTGTTTTGGGGGAATTTAGGAAACCCTGACTCGTTTCCTAAGGCCATGTGTCCGTCATCACCAATGTTGCCTCGGCTCAGGAACTTGGGTACGATTGGGGAAGGTCATCTATGAGCACCCCCGCTCGCCCGATCAAAGATCGGCCTATACTAAGCGTGATATCTTGTTTTTGAAAACACATGCGTTCTTATTCCGGTTAATTAGCTAAAATTACTATGTGATGCGCACAACTCACAAGTATAGACAAGATCGCCTAATTTGGAACAAAGCATCGCATATCTGTTTGTTTGGAAATGGTTTGAAGTTTACTACTCGCAAGTAGGCTAAAACACGGATTTCAATGAATCGTTCCAATTCAAGTAATCCAACCTTCACCTACAAGCATTCAGGCAGTTATATCACATAAGCAATTAGCCTCATCGCAAGCATGCTGTCATATTAACACTCACATACATGAAAAATGCTAAAGCATAAACACTTACAGTGTACTCCGAGCCAAAATAAGAAACTAGTTAGTAATCAATGCATGATCCTAGTTCATGTTAGAATGGCTAATGTAACGCATGCAAAATGTGACTAGAATAGGCTTGGCTAATCTAAAATGACACATGAGATGTGACGACCCGATACATGTATTCAAGTAGGAATTGAAATACAATACAGTTAGTATGATGCGCCGAGCCCGGTGCATGCAATACAGATGAATGATGCAAACATGCATAGCATAAGGATACTAAATGAAATATGCCCTAAAACTAACCATCGTAAGCGATTAAGTAAAAAGGAGAAAGAAATGGGGGTTGGAAGACATGCATCACACACACGTACGCTTATTACACAATTGCGCCCTCTCGACGGAGGGACCGAAAGAATAATACAAATTACATAATTAACAAACTAACAAGCTAATTAATTATTACACAACACTTAACTAAATAAGCAAATCAATTAAGCTATGAAAACAGTAAAAACAACCTCAGGAAGAGGGATGCATGCGTGCTCGGACGGCTTCGCTCGGAAATCCATCGCCATGTCACATGTTGCCTCTGTTTACACTGCTCTCTACCTCTGAAAACTGTGCCAACTTCTGTGACACTTCTGAACTAGCTTGGGGACTTTCTGAGAGTCCTTCGGCCAAGAGATAGGGCCATCGGCCATGGGAAATTGGTCATCGACCAAATGTAAAGCTCTCGGCCAACAATGTTTAGTCGACCGGCACTGAAAGTAGCTGACCGGCCATTTCTTCCTGCAGATTACTGTGTTGCTGCAGCAGAGGACAAACAGAGCATGGCAATACATTTACAAGGCAATGTTTGCATGACCACCCTTCTTATCATATTTGAGACTCAAAGGAGTGTAGTCGTCGACCCTCGGACCACCAATCACGCATTTCGATGCATGATGGCCAAAGGAGCCGAATGTGGAATTTAATATGGAATGAAATGCCCAAAAAAAACACATAAGGGACCCCAACCTCTATCATGCTTGATCAAGAGGCAAGGGATGCAAACATGCAAGCAAAACTAATGCAACGTGAAGCATGTCAAGGACAATGCCATAGCAGGCTAATGGTAATAAGCTTGCCAAATGCAATGCAACCTAAACAAGCATGCAAAAATGCAAGGCATGTGGCAACATTCAAGGATATGCAAGCATGTAACAACATATGGGGCAAGCATGCAACAACATGCAAGGGACAATACATGCAAACATGCAAAGCAACTTAACAAAAGGGGCATGCCAAATGCGATATAACTCAAGCATGCAACAACATGCAATAGGCAAAGTATGCAACAACATGCAAGGCAAGCATGCAACAACATGCGATAATGGTAATCGAATATGAACCAAAATGATTAAGTATGGGCTAATCAAATAAATCCCCAAAAAAATTAAATTTATATCTCATTTATTACTCAAGACCCCAGAATTACTATAACTAAGACTAAAAAAATAAATTTTCCAAGCAGACCTTATGAAGTCGAAATCAAGAAGTAATTTAATTTATTTTTCACCAATTTACGTAGAATGGTTCACGACACCACAACAATAATAATAAAGACAAAAATTCAATATGATTCAACTCTTTATAGGATACAACTCAGTGGGTCTCTAACCAATATAGCTAGCATACAAACAAATCTATTTACCATTTTACAGAAATTTCGTCCGTGAGAATCGGCACTCATGTATACGCGTGGTTTTCGAGACATTCACCCTAGACACACAGGCCAACTTAATTTACTGGAGTCCATCCCCTTTCTTCTCTCAAACACGGAGTACATCCCCTTTCTCCTCCCAAACATCATACATATACAATGTATTAAAACACAATTATATTCAATGACAACTGATAAGAGATTAGTTTCAATTCACCTAATCCTCGTGCAATTTCTACAATAATCAATACAATTCTCCACCGATAGCCAAAATAGTTATCTCTAATGCATTAATTAAAAGATAGCAATATGGATACACAATCCAACATACAACCATAACTTGGAATCCCCCATGATTTCCAACACTTGGAAACAATCCATATTCCATTTTTTAAAGATAAATTTTCAAGACTCATATAACTTTCCATTAAACTCTAACATTTTCAAGGAGTAACCAATACTCAATATTCCAAAAGTTTCATAAGTGTGTTCCAATCAAATCCTCAATTTAAGACCAAACAAAATCTTTTCTCAATAATCCAACAACTCCCAAAACATTAACATTTAGGATTTTTCACAAATTGGGGTTTTCTCACCTTCAAATACCCACATCTAATTTATATACCGAAAATAGATTAAATGGCAAGATTATAGGTAATCAACTCCCAATTTAACCAAACCCTCAATCTACAATTCAAATATCTCATATATGAATTTGTTGTACAAAAATAACATATTAGCAAGCTCAAACTATTAAAACTAATAATTAATTTCTCAATTGCTTTGACTCACACAAAACTTTCAATCGATTTTGTTCCACCTCAACCAAGATAACCAATATGATTTCCACCAAATCCCATACTTATTGAATATTACCATTTCCATCCTACTATTTTAAAAGTTATGGTAAATCTCAATAACACACTTTTAATTATAAATGATATAAAATATTAACCTAACTAATTTAATCCGTCAAATTAGTAAGTACATTATATTCAAAATTTTCCAAATTAATAATGCCAAACATAAATTCACATGTCTCATCTCTCAAACATTACCACATTTGAACATAACCATATTTCATACCAAGCTACTTGAATAGTTAATTTTCTTTTCTGAATTTTCTACAAATAACAATTTCACAACTTTTCTAATATTAACTACTCAACATGATATTTACATCAAAAATCTAAAAATATACCCAAGAATACACTTTTTAAAGTTTCAAGTTCAAAAGCTCAAATCTCATATTTTCCTTTCCACAAAAAAAATAAAATAAAATAAAAATAAACAAAGGTGACAGTTTTTAGATTAATGTTTTTGAAGAGGTTTCAAAATACTCCAGAATCTAGTCAAACGTCTTTGATCCTCTGATTTCTACCTGAAAAAGGGATGAACACTTCGGTCGGGGGTGCCGGAATTAGTACTCCGACGGACAAGTCAATATTCTCTTTGTTTACTTCTGTTTCAAGTTATCTTCTATATTCACACATATCTCTCTTTGGCTAATCTTCTTCTTTTTATATTGCTCTCTTGAGGCCCACCATTTCATTATTATATCTGGGACCCCCAGGTACGTCAGAAATTTATTTGGCCCATGGGCTGGATTTTACTCGGCCTTGTTCCTGTTCAATAGGTTTAATTATGCCGAGTTAGCCTCACCATCATTTTCGGCGCTCTAATCAAAACACTTGAGCACATATTTATTCGGCTCCCACAATTTCCCCCAAAACACCCAAATAAAACATTTACTCGACATGTTTGGTTTCTCGGCCAACCAAAACAAGAGCTCTCGAAAGGTAGATACGGCGGTTGCAATCCTTTTCGTTTTGATTCGTCAGAGCCGTCAGAGCTGACGCGCAACTTAAATCATTACAGCTTCCTGTCCCTTCATATTTGACATTCATTTATTGTGTTTTGAAATCCGTACCTCCATAGACTTTTGAATTGAAAAGCCATTGACATTTTTTACGCTTGTATACTCTCGAATTGGAAAGTTACTATCAACCTTCGAGCATCCTTCGTATCAACTTCCTTCCAGACCTCTGCAACCTCACCTTTTACTGTTCATCTCCTTTCTTGTCCTATAAGTCTTCTCTCTGTTCTCATTCTATACCTCATTCCAATTTCCATGTGTATTTTTGCTTTCGTTTTTTGTATACGTTATTTTCGTTTCGTCTCGAATGGCGAGGAATTTGAAAGCCCTTCTTTCTGAGGATCGAGTTACAGTCTTCCATCGTCATTTTTCCGTCCCAGACGATGTTCATTTATCCCTCATTCCAGACAACGTAGTGGACGTGGAGAGGGCTGACACTAGCACTATTAATTTTCCTCTTTTGGCCATCGCAGAGGGTAAAGTTCGATTTCCCCTCCATCCTCTTCTTAGGACAGTCCTGCTTTACTAGGGATTAATTCCCTCCCAGCCAAACGTGAACTTCTAATGCATTTTTATGGGTATAGTGGAATTGAATCGTCGAATGGGTTTTAACCTACGAATCCCAGCTATTTGGCACTGTTATGTTATGGTGAAATCATCTGGTCAGCAAGGCCGTTATTTTTTAAGAGCCAAGGACATTGACCATCATTTGGTAATCATGCTTGCCAGTTCTGGCAAAAGGTTGATGATGTCATGGTCACTGTCCGAGGTAATTGGGAATTCGGCAAGGGAGAAGATTGCCAAGATCCAATTCCCAAGCAAAAGGGCGAACTAGGTTGCTGACTAGCATTGCTATTATGTCTTAAAAACAAATGGTTTATTCAGCTTATATACTGTCCTGATCATTTGTGTTTTGCAGGCAACGATTTGAAACGAGCATTGCCGTCCGCGGACGAAGCCGTTTTGAACCAAGTGAAGATGGTCCTTAATTACAAAGGTCGTGTAAACCTCTAAGGACAAGGGCGAGCATCCCATGTCTTGCTGAGATACGATCCAACTTCACTTTTTTAGCAGCAGCTAATATTCCTGTGCCGACACACGAATGGTAGCTTACTGCGCTCATCTTCCTTAACTACAAAAGTCTCAGGGACATTGGCATCAAAGGTTCTAACGCCGGTGAAGAGGCTAGTGAAGAGACACAATCTGAGGGCCACGCAGAGGACCATGAGTTGAACAGAGAAATTGAGTTGGCGTTCGAGAATATCGGCTCAGACCAATTCGCCGACCTTCCTTCTACTTCTGGCCGAGTAGATTTAGTTACTCCAGAGGACGATATCTTCACCAGCTTAGAGAATCTTCCAGGAGTCAAATCTGAAGCTGAAAAGATGAGCTCAGAGTCGCTTTCCTAGTTTGCCATGCAACGAAATGTGAAGAAAATGGCGGCCAGGAGACAAGCCGACGAGTCAGGGGAAAGCCAAGTAACGCCAACTGGCGAGGTGCGTCCGGAAGAAATGGCCTGCGAAACAACATTGGCTGAGTTAATTCCTAGCCAAAATCCAGATGAAGTCCTGGAAGCTATAGACACCCCATTTTTGACCATCCTCAAGACTTGGACGTCATCGTTTGTGCACACGATGATTGTGATTGCCGATGATTGTTTTGAGTGCTCAAAGTCCTCGGCAGAGTGCCCTGCCTTTGAGCCTTAAAACTGTGTCCATTTTGTGCCTTGTTTTGGACCAAAACCTCAGTTTGTCACACCCAAAACAGCAGTTCTTCAACCCTAAACACCCTGGGATCAGCAAGCCACCTCTGGTGCCTTGCTGGCCTCCTTTATTGCCTTGCCGACCACCACTGTGCCTTGTCGACCAGCGATGTGGCCTGCCAGCCACTGATGCCTTTTTGCAGATATTTTCTTGATAGTTGTTCCAGTTGTTGACACAATGAGCTTTATCACCACACACGTGTATGGATTGATTTAACTCAGCCAAATGCATGTTGTTCTATATATATGGGGTGTCCTCCCCCATTTTTGAGGGTTAGAAAATTTGGGACCAAAATATCTCTCTCTCTCTAGATTTCTCTTTCTCTCTCTCTCTCTCTCTCTCTCTCTCTCTTGCAATTTTGTGCACACTTGCCTAGTTATATCACTCTTTTGCATACACATCCTTAACCAAAATTGATCACCTTTGAGTTGAGGTCCCTTAAGGTCTTGTTGGAGCTCTTGAAGGTGGTTTTGACTTGTATTTGTGCCTAAAGTTATGCTTGGCTTCAAGAGGTATAACACTTGTCTTTTACACTTGTTTTAGTACACTTCTTTTTCTATCTTTTCCCACTGTTTTTGGGCCATTTTTGAGCTATAAAAATCTCTATTTTAATGGGCTAAAATTGCTGTTTTAAGCCATTTAAGGTTAAGGGGTGTCTCACCTTTCTTTATTCCTTGCTTCTAAGGCTTTTGCACCTTTGTTTTCCACTTTCAAACCAACCTTTTTTGGGCCTCTAACCACTATATTTCAGAGTATTTTTAGTGGCAAAAAACATGTTTTGAAGTCCAAAATTGGAGGGGTTAGCCTCCCCTCCTTATGTCTTGTTTGCTAACCTAGTTAGTTTTATATGTTAGCATGATTTTTCTAGCTTTTTGTAGTTGCATTCCAGCATGTTTTTGCCTTTTTTTTAGACTGCTTTAGCTCTGTTTTGGGTTGTTTGGGTCAGTTAAGTCTTGTTTTGCATGGCTATAGTGTAAAGGTCCTCACAAGCTTGGTGTTTTAGGCCATTAGACACCCCTTGTTTGAGTTGATTGCCTGTTTTGGTGTTGTTTTGCACTTCATATCAGCACCTAAAGCTCTGCAACCTCCCTCGTTTCTTCACTCTTTATTTTCTTTGAAGGTTGTTTCAAACTTGGGATTCTTTAAGCTTGAGATTGGGGTCCATGCTTAATGGTTTAATCCTCTTTTGAGGGTTCATTACCAACGGCATGAAACTTCTCTCATGCCTTAAACCACCCATTGGTTGACACTTTTTTCACTTTAGAAAACTCTCACCAATGGACTTAATTGACTAAGTGATGGTTGGTAATGAAAATGAGTAAATAAAAGTGGCAAGTAAAATTATGTAAGGTAAGCATTTGTTTGTGTTGCATGTGTTCAATCGGACGTTAATTGAACACAAGAAAAATTAGGGCATTTCATTCTCAAAGTGATGAAATGTGCCAACTTTTCAAGGTCTCCATTGTCCTTGATCATGCATGATAGGGTGATGGTTGTTGAAGTCTTATTTGTGCATTCATTAACTTGTACATCTTGGTTCTTTGGCCATCATGCAATGAAATTTCTTGATTAGTGATTTTGGAACCAAGTGTATCACTCCTTTGAGATTGTTTTGATGATAAAGAGGGATACAGAGTACAAACAACCTGTGAGAATACTCTCTCTTTGCCCTATTTGCTCTCTATTGTAGCAAGGAAATGTGTGTCATCAGTGGCC
Organism: Camellia sinensis; assembly: GCF_004153795.1. NCBI lineage: Eukaryota > Viridiplantae > Streptophyta > Magnoliopsida > Ericales > Theaceae > Camellia > Camellia sinensis. The sequence goes on from NW_021024804.1 coordinate 2,644,743, forward strand.
GGCTGGCCGGCCACTGCTACTGGCCAATAGGCCATCAGTGTTGGACGGCAACCCCTCAGTGATTGCTGGTCGGCCACCACTTATGGCCTACCAGCCACCAATGAATTTTCAACATTGTGCTTGTGAGGCATGGCAGAGTTGATCTAGAGAAGGAAATAGTGCAAAGGTTGTGCAAATATAGGCTTTCAAGGGCAGACAGTAGATGTTCTTAAGGTGGAAACCGAGCATGCATGGGCCTTCCTTGCTTCCCGAGACGAGTTATCTAGTTAATTAGTTTAATTTAATTAGCTTATGACTAGCCTATTTTGTAATTTAATTAGTTTGTGTTCTACTCTTTAATTAATTAGTTGTAGCTAATTAGTTTTGATTAATTAAATTAGTTTGTGTTGTAATATTTAAGTAGCTTAGCCTAGTTAAATTCTTAGCTTATAATCTTAAAATTAGTTAGTTAATTCAATTTTTGTAATAATTAGCTTAATTAGCTTAGTTTAGCTAGCTAGTTAGCTTTTATTCATTCGGACTCTCCTTCGTGAGAGCGAAATGTAACATTATATATGTCTTTCAACCCCACGTCTTTGTCCCTTTTATTTACCAGCTTTTGATGGTTAGATTAGGGTCATGTTTCAATTAGCGTACCTTATGCTTGCATCCATTCATCTTGTATTGCATGCACCAAGGCTCAACGTATCATTCAAACTGCATGGTTGTTTCAATACTTCATTGAATATGTGCTTAGACCGCATGTCTTGAGTTAATTCATATGCCATATTAAGTAGCCGAGCCTATTTAGTTGCATTAGACATTTGGCATAGTTAGGAATCATGCATTCTTTTTCTAACATTATTTCCTTCTTAGCTCGGAGTACTAGGTGAGTTTTTAATCCTTTAGCATACTTGCATGAGTGTGAGTGACTGCCATGTCTAGCATGCTTGCTATGAGGCTAAGTGCTTACTTGTTAAACTGCTTGAATGCCTGTGGATGAAGACTTGTTGTTTGAATTGGAACGATTCAACGAATGTACATTTTCTAAGCCCACTTTGTTGAGTGGCAAATTCACAAACTTTAAGCCCACTTAAGGTGGCAAAATCAAACCCTTTTCGCGAAAGAAAACATGAAATTGAATTGTTCTAATTTGAGCAAACTAGTCCATACTTGTATGCGCATATCACGTAGTAATGCTAGCCTAATTAGCCAGAACAAGAGCGCATAATGTTGATAAAAATCATATCATGATTTGTAGAGGCTGATCTTTGATCGGGCGAGCTAGGGTGCTCAATTCATGACCTTCCCCTCTCGTACCTAAGTTCCCGAGCCAAGGCAACTTTGGTGATGACGGACACATGGCCTTTGGCACGTGTCATGGGTTTTTTAAATTTTCCCAAAAAATATTTAGGTGGCGACTCTGTATCTGGCAAAGCAATCAAATTTTGGCATTTTTTATTCAAAAATCGATTTTTCCAAAAGATTTGCCAGATTTGGACTCTTTGGTGTTTATCAATTTCACATTGCACTTGTGAGATTAGATTCGAAACCACAGGAGTCCGAACTGTAGGGCTTCTTTTGAACCATCCAAAAAGGGGGTGCGAAAAAGCCGAGCTACAGTTTCTGGTGACTTCGCTGGGGAAAAAGCCGCGCTGAGCAAGACGTAATTTCAATTGCTCTGGCTGCTCAGTCGGCCATTTTGGTAAGTTGAAAACCTCAAATTTCCAAATAGCTTAAATTCATATTCCTATCCGAACTAATTTGATTGCATTTCCAGACGGCGGGAAGGCTCGCAAAGATCGGCCATCGTCATTATGACGTTGTGGAGTGATTCGTCGTTCTTGAGTGTCAGCTAGAGGAAGAGAAGGGCAAGGTCACTGCAGCCCTCGTCGATCTGTCTGCAGCGACTTTAAAAGCCGAAGAAGAGTAGGCGAGGGTAGCGGCTGCTCAACAGAAAGCCGAACACGCCAATTTACTCCGTAGGGCCGTTGAAAAAAGAATAAACTTGATAGACGGCTCTCTAAAGTCAGCTCAAGAAGAAGTCTCAGCGCTGAAGGCCGAACTTGAGTCTGAGAAGAAGGCGAAGGAAAGCGCTGAGGCGGATGCCACCAAAGCCTTCGAAGCCAACCTGCTGAAGGCCAAGTAGCTTTATGCAGATGAAGCCTTGAAGTTTGAGAATCGAGGCTTCAAGCATGTATGGCTGAAGGCTTTGGCGGCCGCTAAGGTGACTCTGGATCAAGCGATTTCTTACGAACAACTGGAAGTCAAACCATTGGAATCAGATTTAGAGGATCTGGACCCTTGATCAACAATTTTGTAATAGATAGCTGTTATTTGTTTTTTTGTTAGCTTTTATTAGTTTTTTGTTAGCAGTCTATTTCAGATGTAGGATATTTTCATGGATAAAGTGGTTGTAAATAGTTTATTAATGAAAATGTCTATTTTTTTATTGAATGTTATCATTAAATGTTGAAAAACAAATGTCATTTCAACTGAAATACGCCGAATAGATTGATAATTCTGCCCTTGCCCTAGCTGATCATTGAAGATAACTGCCAAATATGTATAGGTCATAGGATTGGTTGGGGCATTGTAGTTATTCGGCGAAATATGCTTTGAAAATAGGCCTAATAGATTGATGATTTTGCCCTTGCCCCAGCTGATTACAGAACATAACTGACGAATATGTATAGTTCATGGGATCGATTGGGGCATTGTAGTTGTTCAGCAAAATATGCTTTAAAAATAGGCCGAATAGATTTATGATTTTGCCCTTGCCCCAGCTGATTACTGAACATAACTGCGGAATATGTATAGTTCATGGGATCAGTTAGGGCATTGTAGTTATTCGGCGAAATATGCTTTAAAAATAGGCTGAATAGATTGATCATTTTTCAATTGCCCCAGTTGATTATTGAACATAACTGTCGAATATGTATAGTTCATGGGATCGGTTGGGGCATTGTAGTTATTCGGCGAAATGCTTTGAAGCGATCGTTTCAGGAACGCTGCATCCGTAATTAATAAGCGAGGATGGGGGGCTAGGCGCGTAGGTCCTGTGCTGTCCTTCAGTATATGTTGCTCAAATTCAATAGAGTGTGAGAAGGAAAAGAGTATTGTGTTGAACTAACAAAATTTGTATATCAAGAAGAGTATTCTTTAACATTAGAGGGAAGGGAAGGACGCTATCTAAACTAGATTTAGAAATGAATCGAAGAGGTGGCGAACCTGTACGAACGGGTAACAGGACGTTGGAGGAGCATGAGAGGCGTCACTCCCCCCGTCGTCGAAGTAGGTGTCCAAGAGAGGGCGAGGTAGAGAAATCACCAAAGAAGGAGAGGCAGCAACGAGGGAGCTCCTCCTGTTCACGAAATGAAACCAACAGGCCACCACGCCCGTTAAGTTTTTCAATTTTTGTTGGGGATAAACCAATGAGCAAAGCACATTTGATTATCCGTGATCCAAATGTGCAGTCAAGTTTACTCAACAAATTTTTCCACCCGAAGTCTAGTAATCAATGGTCGGTCGACCTAATTACAAAAATTTTTGAGAGGGCGTCCATGGAGCGGTAAAGGGATTGTACACCTCTTACGAAATCGGCATGCGCCTTCGTGCCGTGTGAAAAGAGATAGAGGAGAAAGACAGCCGAATTCGGAGCTTGGAACATCGTGCAGAAAAGGCCGAGAACGAGCTGAAAAAAGCTAAGGTGTCCGAAACACAGTTGGCAAATCAAACGAACTCGATTGTGACGGAAAGAGTAAACCAGTGCTTTCTTGATCATGCCATTGCTGATCGTGATATGGCGAGCATGTTTGCAAGAGAAGCGATAAGAACGAGGGCCTACGAATAAGGCTTTTTTGATAGCCGAAAAATCGGTATTGAAAAGACGAGAGAGAAGTTAGCTGATGATGTTTGCTTATGCGAAAATCGTGGATTTAAGCATGGATGGATTAAGGCTCTACAAGCCGTGGGTATCGATCTGGCATCTCCTCTATATCAAAATTATAAGTTTTTCTTCAAAGCTTATGACGCCGAGAAAACTGACAATGAAGGGCGTGCCGAGCCGGAGAAAATTTAGATATCAAGAAACATTATTGTACTGTTGAATTTGTTAAAAGCCATGTATTTGTACTTCTTCGTTGAAATAAATAAATATTTGTTATATTGTTTTGTTTAATGTTTGTATATATTTGTGACAATTGTATGTTGGTCCATGCCATTCTACTGCCAAATACAAAGGGCCTTCCGAATTCAGAGTCTTCAATCACCCCAAACGTGATATCCACGAAGGGTACTCCGAATTCGGAGGCTTTATTCGGCCCAAACGTGATATCCACGAAGGGCACTTTGAATTCAGAGGCTTAATTGGCCCAAACGTGATATCCACAAGGGACACTCCGAATTCAGAGTGTTTGTATGGCCCAAGCGTGATATCCATGAAAGGCGCTCTGAATTCGGAGGCTTTGTATGGCCTAAGCGTGATATCCACGAAGGGCACTCCGAATTTGGAGGCTTAATCAGCCCAAACGTGATATCCACGAAGGGCGCTCCGAATTTGGAGGCTTTGTATGGCCCAAGCGTGATATCCACGAAGGGTGCTCTGAATTTAGAGGCTTAATCGGCCCAAATATGATATCCACGAAAGGCCTCCGAATTCAAAGTGTTTGTATGGCCCAAGCTTGACATCCACGAAGGGCGCTCCAAATTTGGAGGCTTTGTATGGCCCAATCGTGATATTCACGAAAGGCACTCCAAATTCAGAGGCTTTATTCGGCGGCTTTATTTGGCCCAAACGTGATATCCACGAAGGGCGTTCCAAATTCGAAGGCTTAATCGGCCCAAATGTGATATTCACGAGGGGCGCTCCGAATTTGGAGTCTTTGTATGGCCCATACGTGATATCCACGAAGGGTGCTTCGAATTCAGAGGCTTAATTGGCCCAAATGTGATATCCATGAGAGGAGCTCCGAATTCGGAGTCTTTGTATGGCCCATAGTGATATCCACGAAGGGTGCTCTGAATTCGGAGGCTTTAATTGGCCCAAACGTGAAATCACGAAGGGCGCTCCGAATTTGGAGGCTTTTAAACCATTATAAACGTGACGACAATAAAACAAGACATTGTATTGAGGAATTCGTATACGTGTACATGTTAACATAACAGCAAAAATTAGAAACAAACTAGCACGCCGTATAAGTTGGCTTAATGATAAAATTTACGCAGATATGTGGAGTTCCAAGGGCATGGCAGACTTCAGCCAGCAAAGTCTGAAAGTCGATACGCCCCTATTCTGGTGATTGAATCAATCTGATAAGGGTCGTCCCAGTTCGGGTCTAATTTAATGTCTACTGGATTCTTAGTAGCCGGAAGCACTTTCTTGAGGACCAACTCTCTGAGTGTATAATGACACAACTGTACGCACTGGTTATATGACTTGGCAAGCTACTGCTGATAACACGCTATGTATGCTTTAGCACGATCTCAGCGTTCTTCAATCAGAGTTAGATCTAAGGCCAACATCATGTCATTACTTCCCATGTCAAAAACCTTGGTCTTCAGCGTGGGTAGGCCGATCTCAAGGGGGATAATTGCCTGAGTTCCAAAGCATAAAGCGAACGGCGTTTCCCTAGTAGATCGCCTCGGAGTAGTGCGATGAGTCCACAACACACTGGGCAATTCTTCAACCCATCTACTTTTGGCCTTTTCCAACCATTTCTTAATGCCGTCTAGGATCACTTTATTTGAGGCCTTGGCCTGGCCATTGCTTTGCGGGTATGCCGATAAGGAAAAGTAAGGCCGGATACCATATGTGTTGCATAACTCCCGATAGATGCCACCATCGAATTGGGTGCCGCTGTCAGAGACAAGTGCCTTTGGTATGCCGAATCGTGTTATAATATTTTTTTATACAAAATGTTTAACATCGACATCTTGAATATGTGTAATACCTCTGCTTCGACCCACTTTGTAAAATAATCTGTTGCGACGATCAGGAATCGCTTGTTCCCTGGGGCCTGTGGTAATGGTCCGACGATATCAAGTCCCCATTGAGCAAATGACCAATTACTAGTAATAGGGTTCAATTCTTCGGCTGGTAGATGAGTTAAGGGGGAAAACTTTTGGCATTATTCGCACTTCTTTACGTAGTTCTCGGCATCTGTTCGCATGGTCGACTAATAATACCCTTTGTTACGGCTCAGTGGGCCAATGAGCGTTCTCCAGAATGGGCACCACAGCTACCCTTATGTATTTCAGCCAAGAGTTCATCAACTTTATCTGGGTGAACACATTCCAAGTATGGCCCAGAGAGAGATTTCTTGTAAAGCTTTCCCTAGGGATCCAGGTAATATCGTAGGGCTTTATTTCGCAGTTTGTAGGGAAGGGCGCTCTGAATTCGGATTTCCCTACGGGTCCAGGTAGTATTGCAGGGCGTTATTTCATAGTTTATGGGCTTCTTTCTTATCTATTGGGAGCTGTTCTGAGGAAAGAAATGCATCAATAGGGTTCATCCAACTTGGTCCTGGTTCAATGATGTTAACCTAAACTGGTTCAAAAGAGGTGATGCTCGGCTCTAGGATGAACCCTAATTTGATTGTTCATTTGACCTCTGAGTTAATGGTGGAGGCTAGGCAAGCAAGGGCATCTGCATGCATGTTCTGATCTTGGGTTATCTGATTCAACTCGTGGTGATCGAATTTTGTGAGCAAGGAATTCGCCATTTTCATGTAGGCTATCATGCGGTCATTTTTAGTTGCATACTCTCCTTTTAATTGATTGATAACTAATTTTGAGTCACAGAAAACAAGTAACTGCCATGCACCAAGGTGAAGTGCGTTGCGAAGGCCGGTTAACAATGCTTCGTATTTGGCCTTGTTATTTGATCATCAAAGCCCAATTTGACCGCCTGCTCGATTATTGCCCCTTTGGGGGTCATGATCACTGTGCCTGCCCTGCCGCTACGTTGGTTGGATAATCCATCACAGTATATCTGCCAAATGTCTCCAACACATATTCGCCAATCGAGTTTAGGTTGCACTTGATTGGACTTTAATTTGGCATGACATCCTGTGAACTCGGCTACAAAGTCAGCGAGCACTTGCCTTTTGATGGCGGTTCTAGGTAAAAACTGGATATCACATTGGTCGAGTTCCAAAGCCCATTTCGAGACTCGTCCTGATGCTTCTACGCTGCGGAGAGCTGACTGGAGGGGATAGTCCGTTAATACCCCTATGATGTGAGCCTGAAAATAGTGCATCAATTTTCTTGCAGCCACCACAAGAGCAAGGATGAGCTTTTCCATTGGTAGATATCGCATTTCGGCATCGACCATGGCCTTGTTTACGTAGTAGATTGGTCGCTGTTCCTCGAGTTCTTCCTTTAGTAGCACGGTGTTGACCGCTCGGTCAGATACCGCCAAATATAAGATGAGCGGATCACCTACCGACGGAGTTACCAAGAGTGGTACTGATCAGAGATAAGTTTTCAAGCCGTCCAATGCGGCTTGGCACTCGGGAGTCCATTCAAATGCTTTGCCTTGCCGAAGTATGTAAAAAAATTGTCGGCAGCGATCTGAGGAACGACTAATAAATCTATTCAGGGTGGCGGCCATCCCCATCAACTTTTGGACTTCTTTGACCGATCAAGGAGAGCCGAGTTCTAGAATTGCAGTGATCTGCCTCGGGTTGGCCTCTATTTCGCGATGGTTGACAATGTAGCCGAGAAACTTGCAGTGAGGAATGCAGTCTTTTCTTGATCCTCCGAATGCATGGTAATTTGGTGATAACCCCTATAAGCATCTAAAAAGCTCATGTGCTGATGATGAGCTGTTGCGTCCACAAGTTATTCGATTCTGGGAAGAGGAAAACAATCCTTTAGACAAGCCCTGTTCAAATCCGTGAAATCAACACAAACACGCCAAGATCCATTTTTCTTCTTAACAACCACAGTATTGGACAATTGTAGACATCCCCGAACGTCCCGGGAGGAATGAGGTCCCGTTCCGTTCATTTTGCGGGTCTACTACAGTTCGGACTCAAATTGTCACGGTTCTTAATCTGAACCAAAGAGTCCAAATCTGGCATATCGCTTTGAGAAAACAGATTTTTAGAAAAAGAAGTGCCAAACATGGACTGCTTTGCTAGATACAAAGTCGCCACCTAAATATTTTATTTTGGAGAATTTAGGAAACCCTGACTCGGTGCCAAAGGCCACGTGTCCGTCATCACCAAAGTTGCCTCGGCTCGGGAACTTGGGTACGATTGGGGAAGGTCAGCTATGAGCACCCCCTCTCGCCCCATCAAAGATCGGCCTCTACTAAGCGTGATATCTTGTTTTGAAAGCATTATGTGTTCTTATTCCAGTTATTAGCCTAGAATTACTATGTTATGCGCACAGCAAACAAGTATAGACCAAATTGCCTAAATTGGAACAAAACATTTCATGTTTGTTTTGAAAATGGTTTGCTACTCGCAAGTAGGCTAAAATGCAGGTTTTGCCACCCTCAAGTGGGCTTTTAGAAAAGATAGTTTTGCCACTATCTAGTGGGCTTAAAATTCACAGTTTTAATGCGTTATCCCAATTTAAGCAATTTGACCTCCATCCACAGGCATTCAAGCAGTTATATCACATAAGCAGCTAGCCTCATGGTAATCATGCAATTATGGCAACACTCACACGCATGCGGCATGCTAAAGCATAAAAGCTCACCTAGTACTCCAAGCCAAAACAGAAACCAGTTAGTAATCACATGCATGATCCTAGTTCATATTTGAAATGGCTAATGCAACACATGCAAAGATGCAATCCAAACAGGCTCGGCTATCCTAAACATGGCATGTGAAATGCTGCAACTAACAAATACTCAACTTGGAATTGAAATACGAGTGCAGTTAGCATGATGTACCAAGCCTGGTGCATGTAAAACAAATGTATGGATGCACGCATGCTAAGCATAAGGTATGCTAATTTAAATATGCCCTAGTCTACCATCATAAGCGGGTAAATAAAAGGAAAGAAAGACGTGGGGTTGGAAGACATACACACACTCACGCACACTTATTACACAATTGCCATCACTCGGAGGGTCCGAAAGAATAATACTGTCCGAATAACAAATCAACTATCCTAGCTAATTAATTATTACAGACCCTTAATTAATTAACAAAATAAATACAGAACGAAGGTGGCCACAGCCGTGCCTCGAAATGCGCGAATGATGTATGTTTGACTCGTCTTGCCCGGAAACTCGCTGCCATAGCACTACTGCCTCTGTTTACACTGCCCTAGCTCCTCTGAAGACTGCACAAGTCTTGGAATAGGTTCTCTGCACACTTTGGAGCACCACCGGCTAGGAGGAATGGTCACCGGCCGCGGGGAATGATCACCGGCTGCATTTTGATATATCGGCTGCAAATTCTTGGCCGGTCGGCACTATATGTAGCCGACCGGCCAAAACTTCCTGCAGAACCTGCAATTGACAGCAGCAGAGGGCAAGCAGTGTATGGCATGGAATTTTCAAAGCAATGTATGCATGGCCACTCTCCCAATCATGTAATGGACTCAAGGGAGTATGCCCATCGACCCTCGGGCCATCAATTATGCATGATGGCCTAAGAGGCGAAGTTTTGCAACTTCGATATCAAATGAAATGCAAGCACAAAACACATCAAAGGGCCCCAACCCCTATCATGATTGATCAAGAGGCAAGGGATGCATGCTCAATGAAATGCAACCTAGGCATGGAGGCTAAGTATGCAACAAGAACATGCAAATGAGTAATGTATACTAGGCGCGCAACCTAAACATGTAAGCAAACATGGCATGCAACAACATGCGATGATGGACTTAAACTAACATGCATAGCTCGCAAGCATGCCAAAATCAGTGGCCATTAGATGAAAATGAGACACTCGAAATGCGTGCACGCATGCACGCAAATCGAGGACGAAACCTAAGGCATCAAATGCCACTCTACCAAAGCATGGCAAGGAATGGAATATGGTATGTAAACATGCAAATTTCAGCACTGAAATATGATACAAAATAGTCCCGAATCATGGAAATATGGCACCCGATGCATGAGATGAGCCCTGAAACTCAAAACTAGGCACATATGATGGCTTATAGCTATACAAAGCATGCATTATTTGATCATGAAGCATGAAGCATGAAGACAGAGTCAAGGCAGTCCCAAAATATGCATATTTCCAGTTCAAAGCATGGCCAAAAGATGTTAGCAAGATGGACTAAAATAGCATGCAACTTTGACTAGCAAACATGGGTTGTATGGCAAGTATATGATGCACATGGAATCTCACCAAACCATCAAAAATTAGTGAATAAAACATATGAAAATAGGCCCAAATAACCACTGATATGCAACCATGGCATGCAAAAATGATGAGTTACTTTAGAGGGCCATGCAAGGAGTTATTAAGCACATGCAAGATAGACATTTAGCAAGACCAAATGAACTCTGAAAATGAGTTCTGAGGGTCCTAAAACCCACTGAAAAATGACTGAACCGAGCTCAGGATGTGTGCAAACATAGGCCCCTTTGTAAGGCCAAAAATGCAAGTAATAAAGACAATAAGGAGAGGGGATGGCCCTATCCTTCTTAGGACCTTAAGACACCCTCCTCGCCACTGAAATCTCTTAAGATTTCAATTGTGAGGAGGCCTAAACAAGGTGGTCCCGGAGCTCACAAAAAATGCATAAAAATGAGGCCAAACAAGGCCTAAGAGGGGGTAGACAACCCCAGACACAAAAGTGTTCTTAAACAAACTTGAAAAGAAGCTAAAAACAAGACTTTTTTCAGTTATAAACTAAGCTCAAAACAGAAAGCAAGATAGGCTAAAAGTGTGTGCAAAAATAGGGAACAAAGACGGAAAAGTGTGTTACCCTTGTAGCCAAAAGGTGACAGCAGCTCTTTGGTCCAAAAAATGAGCTCCTAGCCTCTGAAAATCAGCCTCAAGGTGTTTGAATGGATGGTGGAGGTAGTAGGCTTGGAGGTGTAGTGTAAAGGGCCCAGAACCTCACACTTTAGAGCCCTCTAACACACCCAAATGAGGAGAGAGAGGGAGATATAGAGAGAGAGGGGGATATATATCAGATATATATGTATAGGTCTGGTTTTTTTGTTCAACCCATCAACCCTTAACAATGGAGGAGGAGAGGCCCTTAAATAGGCAATGGAAATGGCTCTAAGCTTATAAGACAACCTTAAGAGAAAGGGTCAAGGAGGGCAAGAGGGCCAAGGCTTCTCACGGAAGCTAGAACAGCTGGTAAGCTTCTTGAGGAAGCCAAGATAAGGGGTCAAGGCTTCCTCAAGAAGCCTTGAGCAAAGGGTGCAAAAAAAGGGGTCAAGGGCTCAAAACAACCACCTATGTGTGTGGTGGGACGGGTTTGTGCATCCCAGCTGGCACAGCTGGCATGCACCATGCCTGGAAGATGCAAAAAGGTCAAACCGGCCAGAAAAGGAGGTCGTCGGCCAAAATAAATGGCCGGTCGGCACAATAAATTGCCGGTCGGCTAAATAGATTACCGATAGATGCTGCCAAGGTCAACAAGTGGCTGGTGGGTGTTCAAATTGAAGCCCCGGAAGTTATCTTTCCAATGCCGCAAACCTTGCATTAAAATTCCTCCTGTGAAAAAAGTTATGCCCTTTTTGGTGAAGCCGCGCAGATTCGATCCAACCGGGATGATGCCCAACTTCAACCAACCATATGTCCCCCACCCAAACTTGGCTTTAGGAGATTCTTGAGTGCAAAATGAAGCCCCGGAAGTAAGATTTCCAACGGTGGTGGCCTCATAGCTAAAATCCAAGTATGTAGATGAATAAGCCTGATTCAGCGAGCGTCGCTCGACTCTCTTCTACCCGGATCCTTGCCGAACTTCTTCTCCAACTTGTTTTCTCCCCTCTTCTCCTCTTTTCTTCAACTTCAAACCCCTAAGTAAGGTGTTTTGAAAGAGTTTTCAAAGATTTCATCTCTCTTTCATTAATTTCCACTTTGTCCTTGCTCGGTTTATCGAAAAGCGCATTATTTGACAAAATGTGAGTCTCAGAGCATCGTAGGAATTTTATTTCAAAAATGTTTTGAAAGAGAGGGTTTTAAAGTCTAAAAACCAGCCAAAATAGCTTTGGTCCAAAATGGGGTGTGAAGTTGAGATTTGGCTCTCTCCTTGCCGAAGAAACTGAACTTTTGCCCTGCACACCTTTCTCCACCAAGTAAACCATCAGTAACGCCCAAGTCTTAAGGGTGGTCAAAAATGGGGTGTCTACAACAACCATGTGGGATAAGTGACTTCACGAATTGCCCCAACGTCAAGCAATCTATCAACTTCATCAACAACGGCCGATGCATGTTCTCGCGGCTGACCGCCGACTTTTTTGAATGATTGGTTTGACTTTTGGATCAACGTTTAAATGATGCTAGGCCATGACTGGATCCACCCCCGGCATCTCGTACGATGTCCATGCAAACACGTTAAGGTTGCCAAGTAAGAAAGATAGCACTTTGCGTCTGTCAACTTTGCTCAAAGAGGTGCCGATCATGAAGAATTTGTCAGGACACCTATTGATTTCTATCCGATCAAGGTCTTCAGTTGCCTTTTCCCTGGGGATTTTCCTAATGTCCTCGAGGCTCTCTTGATCTGGTACTTCAATCGAGTTTACTTCCAATTCCTTTGGCTTCTTTGTAGCAATGATAAGATAGCATGCCTGTGCCGGTTTCTGAGAACCCCGAATTTGCTAGATGCCATACTCAATTGGAAAGTGGTGTAGTTGATGGTAGCTACTTGGCACAACTTGCATGGTATGCAACCAAGTCCTTCCCATGATGAGATTGTATGGTGACGGGAGTTTGACGACCAGAAATTCTACGTCTGTTGATCTGGTACCCGCCCGTACTGGTACTATGATCTTACCCAAGGGATACTTGGGGTTGGCATTGAAGTCGAACAATGGGTAATTGGCCGATAACAAATCCGAATCAGTGAAGCTAAGTTTAACAAACATCTTGTAGTACATTATTTCTGAGGTGCTCCCCTAATCAATGAGAACATGTTTAACTGTGAATCTGTTCATGCGTAGCTCAACGACGAGGGGATCGGCATGGGGGAGAGTTACTCTATCTAGGTCGGTGTCATCGAAGCTAATCCTCCCAGTTTCATAGGGTCGTTTGGCTGGTGTGATCGGCTTGGACAGGCTAGGTTGCAACTGGATTATATGTACCTCGGTTGGCGACAGTAGGCCGTATATCATGTGAATTACGCCAAGTGAAGGTGATTCTGGCCGTAGGGCTACTGTGTTCAATGGATTATTTTTCAGACGTGTTACGCCAATCGGCCGTCTTGTACCAACTCTTCCAGGTGGTCCTTTAGTGCATAACAACTGTCGATATCGTGGCCATGGTCCTTATGATATTCGCACTGCTTATCCCTTCTCCTTGTATCAGGGGGTCCCATCATCTCAGATGGCCACTTAAAGAACGGAAGATGTTGGACTTTGGGCAGGATCTTACTGATCGGCTCCGCCAATTCAATATACTTCTTATGCAAATGTCTTGTGCCTGCTATCAACTTGATATTGTTCGTTAGAACGGTGCGAACATTGACCGCTTGAACGGCGTGAATCTTGCCGGTTGTCTCGTTTAGTCCAAGTCTGAGGTTCGGGGCTCCTTGAAGGCACGACGCTTATCGGCTGAACCGGCCTAGATGGAGCCAATTTAACGGCTTTCTATCCAGCCTTGACGTGCAAGGCATTGTCTTCCACCTTACAGTATTCTTTAACTTTTTTCATTAGCGCCCTGACTGTTTTGGGAGGCCGTCTGGTCAACGAACTGCAGGGAGGACTATCAGGGTGTAATCCCATCTTAAAGGCTGTAATAGCCATGGAATCATTGCAGACATCATCAACCAAGTTGAAACATTCCCAATAGTACGAGAAATACTCACAGAGGGTCTCTTCTGGTTTAATTTGCATCGCCCAGAGAGAGTTAGCTTGCTTTGGGTAAACTTCGTTGGTAATGAATCTTGCTCTGAAGGATTTTTGGAGATGATGAATGCTTCTTATTGATGCTAGCTCCGGTTTATAATATCATTTGACGGCCAACAGTCCCAGGCTACTTGGAAATATTCGACACATGAGGGCTTTATCATCAGCATGCAACGTCATTGCTTGTTTATAATAATAAATGTGATCAGTGGGGTTTGATTTTCCGCTGTATAGGGTGAATGTCAGTGCTTTGAACTTTTTAGGCAGCACAACCCTCATAATGCGTTGTACGAAAGGGTCGTGTTTATCCTCCTCATCCGAATCATCACTCCCCTTCCTTTGCCTATGTCATACATATGGACTTCCTTCGGATGAGCTCGATACATCGACCTGTAGACACCCCATTTTTGACCGAGCTCAAGACTTAAACGTCATCGTTTGTGCACTTGATGATTGTGCTTGTTTGTGCTTGTTTTGAGCACCCGAAGTTCTTGGCGGAATGCCTTGTCTTTGATCCTCTAAACCCTTCTTGTTTTGTGCTTGTTTTTGGGCCAAACCTTGGTGCCTCTTGCTTGGAAGGGGGAGGGGCCTTGTCGGCCACTTTTTGTCTTTGTCGACCAGTTGAAGTGGTCGATCGGCTGGTTTAGGTGGCCAGTCGGCTACCTAAAGTGACCGATGGCCATTTGTTCCCTTTTTCAGATATTTGTTTGCCAGTTGTGCCAGCTATTGATCACTAAAGGTTATCTCCATACACGTGTATGGAGGGATGAATACAAGCCTTTAGCTTGATTTTCTATATATGGAGAGGTTAGAAATTTTGGATCAAAATTTACACTCTCTAGAATTCTCTCTCTCTTCTTGCTTTGTGCTTGATAGTTGATTTTCTCTACACCTTTGTACACTAACCCCTAACCAAATTTGACCACCTTGGAGCTGAGGTCCCTTGGAGCCTAATTTGAGCTTTTGGAAGGATGTTTGAGCCTAAGAGTGTGGTTGTTTTGTGTTGTGCTTCAAGATGTATCTTACTTACCTTGTAGGCTTAGTTTTAGTCACTTGCTTGGCCATCTTTTTGTACTATTTTGGACCTAGTTTTCAACTACAAAAAGCTCTAATTTTTGGTCCTTAACATGTTGATTTGAAGCCATTTTGTGCTAAGGGGTTGTTTACCCTTCTTGTTGGTTATTTATGTGAACTTTTGCACCATCTCTGAGCATATTAAAATCAAAATTTTTGGGCCTTTAAACCACTAAAATTCAAAGTTATATCAGTGGTACAAAGCATGTTTTGAAGTCCAAAAATGGAGGGGTTAGCCTCCTCTCCTTGTGTCTCACTTCCATGCCTAGGTAGTATCACATGGTAGCATGTTTTTGGGGTTTAACTTAGCTTATTTCTAGCATGGGTTTCCCTCTAATTTGGCATGATTTTGCTCTATTTTGAGCTGCTTTGGTCATGTGAGCCTTGTTTTGCATAGTTATAGTGCAAATAGCTTCACTAGCTTGGCATTTTAGGCCTCTAAACATGTTTTGCTTAGAATGATGGCATGTTGTAGTGTCTTTTTACATGTAATTTCAATGTATATAGCTCTGTCACATGCTCATTTGTTTCACTCTTTCATTGCTTTTGAGAGTTCTGTCTTAAGTCTTGTTTGCAAGCTAACATGTGAGCATGTTTTTCTGGCATTTTGTACCTCAATCTCAGCATGATTTAGTTAAATTTTTGACTGGTTTTAACCCTATTTTGAGTTGGTTTGGCCCTTTGAGGCTTGTATTGCATGGTTGTAGTGCAATCTCTTTCACTAGTTTAGTGAGTTAGCATGTATCGCATGAGTTGCTTGCATATTTTAATGCCATTTTACACTCCATGTCAGCACTAAAAAATCTGCAACCTCCCTCATTTCTTCACTTTTCATTTTCTTTAAGGGTTGGTTAACGATTGAATTATGTTTAAGCTTGAGATTGAGATTCGTGCTTAATAGTTTTAATCCTCCTTTAAGGGTTTCTAGTAACCAACGGCCTGATTTCTCTCATGCCTTAAACCCTCCCTTGGTTGACACCTCTCTGATTAGAGGACTCTCACCTTGGACTAATCAATTAAAGAATGGATTGGTAAGTTAAAATGGGTAAACAAAATGAACAAAGTAAAAGAAGCAAGAATAAGCATCTTTGTGTTGCCTTGCATGTGTTCGGATCGGACGTTAATCCGAACAAGAGAAAAATGGGATGTTTCATACTCAAAGTGATGAAACGTGCCACTTTTCTTAGTCACCATCACCCTTAATCATGCATGATAGGGTTGTGGTTATTTTGGGTCTTGTTTGTGCATTCATTAACCTGGTACAAGCTTGGTTTTCTGGCCATCATGCATTGAAAATGCTTGGTTGGTGACTTGAGAGCCAAGAGCTACACTCCTTTGAGCATGAGAAATTATAAGGAGGGTAGCAGTACACACATTTCATGAAAATGCATTGCTTTGCCTCTGTTTTCTCTCTGTTGCAGTAAAAGGAGAAGTCCAGAAAATGAGGTGGCCGACAACCACTTTTTGTAGCCGACCGGCCACCAGTGAATTTTTGCACAAATGTGTTCTTGTGTTAGAGCAGAGGCAATCTGGAAGTTGGTACAATTTTTGGCGATCAAAACGAGTGCAAATAGAGGCATCCGATGGCAAGACAATGGCATTTTCGAGTGGAGCAACCGAGCATGCATGCATCCCTTGTCCTGAGGCCATTTATTCGCTTTATTCATACAAGTGTTAAGCGTTGTAATTATTTAATTAGCTTAGACAGTTAATTAGTTTAATTTCTTTAATTAGCTTAGTATAGCTAGTTATTCAATTTTGGGTTTGTAATAATTAATTAGCTAGAATAGTTAATTAGTTTCATTTTGTAATAATTAGCTTAGCTTAGTGTAGCTTAGCTTATTCATTCGGACCCTCCTTCGCGAGGGCACAATGTTGTAATAAGTGTGCGTGCGTGTGTATGTCTTCTAATCCCACGTCTTTCTCCTTTTTATTTATCCGCTTTCGATGGTTAGATTAGGGACAAGTTTCGATTAGCATACCTTATACTTGCATGTTTGCATCTATTCATTTGTCTTGCATGCATCGAGGTTTGGCGCATCATTCAAACTGCATTGTCAATTCAATACCTTCTTTAAATACGTGTTTCAAAGCATGTTATCAAATAGTATCATATGCCATATTAGTAGCCGAGCCTATTAATTGCATTATTGCATGTGTTGCATTAGGCATCTTATATAGTTAGGATCATGTATTCTTTCTAACTAGTGTTTGTTTTGGCTTAGAGTACTCGGTTAGTCTTTATGCTTTAGCATACTTGCATGAGTGTGAGTGTTACCATGATAGCATGCTTGCCATGAGGCTATTTGCTTAAATGATTAGCAGCATGAATGCCTGTGGATGAAGGCTTTATTGTTTGAATTGGAACAATTCAACGAATGTATGTTTTAAGCCCACTTTGCGAAGTGGCAAAATCATGCTTTAAGCCCACTTGAGGTGGCAAATCCGCGTTTTAGCCCACTTGAGGGTGGTACCTTCAAACCATTTTGAAAAACAAACATGAGTTGTTTTGTTCCAATTCTTGCGATCTTAGTCTATACTTGCTTGTGTGCGTCACATAGTAAAGTTAGCTAATAACCAGAATAAGAACACATGAGGTTTATAAAACAATATAGCATGGTTAGTAGAGGCCGATCTTTGATCGGGATAGTGGGGGTGCTCATTTCAGGACCTTCCCCTCTTGTACCCAAGTTCTCGAGCTGAGGCAACTTTGGTGATGACGGACACGTGGCCTTTGGCACGAGTCAAGGTTTCCTAAATTTTCCAAAAACAAAATATTTAGGTGGTGACTCTGTAATCTGGCAAAGCAGTCCATTTTTGGCTTTTTTGATTCAAAATCAATTTTCTAAAACGATTTGCCAAATTTTGACTCTTTGATTTTTATCAGTCTCACATTGCACCTTATGAGATTAGATTCAGAACCGTGATAGGAGTCCTAACTGTAAGGTCAATTCGAACTCTCCGAAAGGGAGGCACCTTAGGTAGTCTTGCTGAGGTATCCGTTTTGATCAATTGACCTAGTTGCATATCGGAAGCCTTAGAGACTATTCCAAACTAGGACAGGTTGCTCACCCGAATACAGGATTGTTTGAAACCATTTGCTTGCGTAGTGAATCCCTAGTTCCTGACGAAATTAGGACAGGTTAACCCTACCCCATCATAGGGGTGTTTTGGCTCTTACTTGCTTGATATGTGCTTTTAGAGTGTAACTCTGTAGGAACGTATGTATCAGATGCAAGTCTGAGTATCAGTTTGAGGGCATCAGTTTTGAGGCAGAAAATTTGGGGCAGAAATCAGTGTTTGAGTGAAGATTGTCCAGCTTATGATTTCAAACTGTGTGTTGTCTTTACTTAAGCCGAGGTACTGTGCATTTTGTGATTTTTGTTTCTTTTGCTTTATTTTTCTTTTTGCAAGGTACTATTTCATAATTGCTTCCGACGAAGCAGTTACCCCCCGAGCACTCTAGACCAGAGTAAGGAGGATTTACTGATTTGAGGATCTTATTGGAGGACAACCAGTGTTTGCTTTTGCTACCCCTGATTACCAGACGGAGGAGAGTTAGGCATAGCTCACCGGTTTGGTTCAGCAATCGCCAATTCAGTAGTTACTGACTACTTCACCTGTGCTCAGCCGGGCCCAATTTTCTGCTTCCACCTCAGAAATAAAATATACACCGGTCTTGAAAGATCGGCACCCCGTAGACAATGGAGGATATGATATGCCAACTTCAACAAACTATTGAGGCCATGCAGCTGGACGCTGCTCACCAAGCGGAAGTTGCTGCTCGCCAAATGGAGATTGCAGCCCAGTAGGCTAAACTGATTACTAGACTTCAACAGCAATAACAACTACAACAAGCAGCAGCTTCTGCTTCACATCCACCCCCAGTCAAGCTTCAAATACCAGGGGATACATCTAATGTCCAGGAGAATGCGGGCATTCCGGCAGAGCCAGTTCCACCCCAGACTTCCAAAGCACCAGTCTACCCAACGGAGGCACCATTTGAGTTTGAGGTCGACCCTACCGCTCTAAAAGTGAGCAAGCTTGAGAAGCTTTTCAAACTAGCTCAAGGTGTTAATTCGATCCCGGATATAGAGGATGGCTATACAGATTCGGCAGTGACATTGCCGGATAGATTTCAAATGCCACACATAGACCGCTTTGATGGTTTGGGTGATCCCATGGTCCACTTGCGGCTATTTTCAGATATTTTGCGGCCAATGGGCCTGACTAGATTGCAGAAGTTATCCCTCTTTAGCCGGACCTTGTCAGGTATCGCGGCTATTTGGTATGCTAAGTTGGAAGATTCTGTGAAGAGGAGATAGGAAGAGATGGCTGAGGCCTTTGTCGCCCAATATTCCTATAACACTCAAATCGAGGTCACAACTCGTGATCTCAAGGCAACTAGTCAAGAGCCGAATGAGGGTTTCTCCGATTTTGTCACTTAGTGGAGGGCCAAGGCCTCCATGATGACCACCCGACCAACTGAAAGGGACCAGATAAGAATGGTCATCCATAATCTGCAACCGAAGCTGCTGCAAAAGATGATAGTTTTAACTCTACCTACATTTGCCGACCTCCATGAAATAGAATTACAGATAGAGGATGCGATGAAACAGGGTCTGATAGACCATGAAAAGGAGCAGCGCAAGAGGGATTTTACATGCAGTTCAAATGCGGCGACGAGTAGTAACGCAACTGCAAGGACTTCTGATGTTGGTATGGTCACCATCACATCAAAAACAGCCACCTCCTTTGCCGGTACATCTGAAACCACCTCACAACCTGCAAAACACCAACCCCGAGGCCAGAGGGTTTTCACCCCACTCTACATGTCTTTATTCAAAGCCTTAGGGGTCCTGATCAGAAAGGGACATCTGAAGCCCCTAGAGTCGCGCCCATTGCCTAATCCCCTTCCTCCTACACATAACCCGACCAAGTATTGCGCCTTCCATCAGCACCATGGTCATGATACCGACCTATGCTTTAGACTCCATCATGAGATTCAGGATCTCATTGACAACAAAGTGATAGCGCCTCTCCAAAAGCCTAACGTCACTACAAATCCTCTCCCACCACATAACCAACCCCCTCCACCCCGACAAATAAACCTTATCTAAACACTGGCCGTCCCATATAACCCCAATATATACATCACTCCCTCTCACCTACCTAAGTTGGCGCTATTCATCCCAGAAAGCATAGACCTGTGAATGATGAGCGCATCCATATCCCAACCCAAACCCATGGTGGTGGCTGTGGAAGAATAAGGCAATCCTGAGGGCTCCATGAGCTTAACTGAAGAGGAGTACAACCCCTGCCGTTACATTGTGCCAACTAGCCAGGCCAGACCAATGGTGGAATTACTGACGGGGATGGAGGTTAATGTAGTCCGGGAGGATGGGCCAAGACAGGGACTAGATGACTTAGCTGAGCTTAAGGAGGACATTAGTAACCTGCAGTTCTTCCATGAACAGGATCTGGGGAATGTACAGATTGGCTGGTTTGATATGAATGGATCGACAAATAATATGGGGTGGCTCAATGATGAACCAGATGTTGATAAAGGGTCTCAACCAAAGCAGGGATAGCTGGAAATAGGAATTTCTGCAACGGCTAGAACAATTGACGGCAAGGGGAAGTTGCCGGAGAGCACCAGTACTAAGAATTTTGCTCAAGAATTAGGTAGTACTTGTACAACCGATACAGAATAGGAGGCCGCGCTGAAGCGATTCGAGCATGAAAGAACTGAGAATGATCAAAAGGTTAGAAAAGCCAAAGCCCCTGTGAGGACTGACTGTGTTGTGGACACGGGAATAATTACAGCGAAACCGGACATGTGCTTGTCGGTTGCCGGAGGAATGTGGTGGGAAGATGATGATTTACATCTTATCCATACGGATGAAGATTGGGGACAGAGTTTGCCAAATGATACATGGCATGCCAAGGATGTTGATCACATGACCAGGAGCAGGCGGTACTTCAATCCCCCACACCTAGATCAACCAGAAGCATTGGGGAAAGATAAGGAGGTAGAGAAACAAAACGATAAACTGCTAGAAGAAGAAGCTATACTGAAGCAGCTAAAGAAAATTTAGGCAGATATATCCATTTGGGGATTCCTCATGGCTTCACGGGTGCACAGACAAGCTATCCTATCAACAATGGATAAGGCTAAGCTCTCAATCAACACAACCCCTGAGCAGCTAGTGGGACTGGTCTTCCCGGAAGGGGCTTCGCCAACTTTGACCTTTACAAATAAGGAATTGCCACTTGAGGGCTCTGAGCACAACAAGCCACTATACATCTCTGTGGAATGTAAAGAAAAGTGAATGCCGGTCGTCTTGGTTGATATTGGGTCTGCAATTAATGTGTGTCCGTCGCGCACGGCCAATGCTATCGGTTTGAAACCTGCAGATTTTGTACCAACAACCTAAGTGATTCGGGCTTATGATAATACAAGTCGGGAAGTGATAGGGATAGTTCGGATCAAAACCCAGGTTGGCCCGGCGCAACAGAACATTGGGTTCCATGTCCTGGACACTCCGGTCACTTTTAATTTACTCCTTGGACGATCGTGGCTGCACTAAGTGAGAGTTGTCTCTTCCACTCTACATCAGATGCTAAAGTACCCCCATGGGAAGGGGGTAGCTATTATTTTTGGGAATTCTTCCATACATCCTCCGCCGGAGGTTACTACACCGGTCTTGGAAATTGTGCATGGCGCGGAGGATGTCTTTTTACCGAATTCACCTTGGTTGAGGCCCGGGTAGTGCAAGATATTCTGCCTATTGATGAAGGGTTGTACGTAAGTGCTCAATCTGTCTACCTCATGAATAAGCTACAACATATACCTGGAATGGGATTAGGGAGGAGCGGCCGGAAGGGTGCTGCTGCGTTGGCCGAAGTGCCACATAACTCTCATACCTTTGGTCTAGGTTACACACCTACCAAAGAGGATTGGGTAAGGAAGGGAAAGGAAATGGCAGGAAGAACCAAGGCTAAGTAAAGTGGGAGACCCTACGAGCTTGTATATAGACTTATTCAAGGAACCCTGAACGACTGCTTTGTCTGGGAGGGGGAAGATTTCCCATTTTGTGGCTTTCCTAAGCCACGGCTGAACTCTGAGAAGCGGTGTTTACCCGACTTCAAGATCTTCTTTGACCTACAACTGCAAGGGGATGAAGTTGTAAAAGGGCAGACTGACCTACCAGCTGAGGTTGAACAGTGTACAGAGGATGAGTCCGATGGCATAGAATTTGAGATAGGAGCAGCGCTGTCTCGTCTCCTCTTGGATCCTCAAATCAAACTAGAGAGCACGGGGGATGACTTCACTGTTTCCATGATTGGGGATCAATCAGCTGTGGACCCTTCTATCGGCATTCTAGATGTATCTATCGCACCCTCTCTCGTTTGGCAGTTCGATGAGCGTTTTTTATCTAGCAGTTCTAAATCAGGTAGTGAACTGGAATTTGATCCCATAAAGTCTGTGGAGTCGGAATCAGATTCTAGTTCTTCTGAGTCAGAGTTCGATATTTCCGGGGTTGATAACTCAGATGTCGTTGTTTTGTCTAGGTTGTCTTTTTCCTTTTCTTTTGAGTTGGTCGTAACCACGGAATTGGACGAACTGGAAGTTGTGAATGAGAATGGTACCACTGCTGTTTCTGAGTACTTTTCTGTGCCCCTTGTGTATTGCATTGATCATGACTTTCAAAATTTTAATAAAAACGACAAGGAAGGAATTCCTCTGGTTTTAAAACATTTGATTGATCGAGATGATGAGAGGTTTGTAAAACCCCTAGTTGATGAAATCACTTCAATTAATGTTGGCACTGAGAAGGATCCGCGTCTGGTCCAGATCGGGTCCACGTTGCCTTTGGAGGAACGCGAGCGCTTAGTAGCTTTATTAAAAGATTTCAAAAATGTTTTCATGTGGTCCTACGAAGACATGCCTAGAATCGATCCTGAGATTGTACAGCACCGGATCCCTCTTGACCATGAGGCCCGACCCGTCAAGAAGAAACTTCGGAGAATACACCCGGATTGGGCTTTGAAAATCAAGGAAGGGGTCACCAAACAGGTTTCTTGCTAGTATCTGAGTATCCCACTTGGTTGGCCAACATCGTTCCGGTACCAAAGAAAGATGGTAGAATTGGAGTGTGTGTGGATTTCAGAGATCTGAACAAAGCTAGTCCAAAGGACAACTTTTCTCTAGCACGCATCAACGAATTGGTGGACTTCACCATAGGCCATGCATTGCTTTCCTTTATGGATGGATTTTTTGGGTACAACCATATCTTGATGGCACCCGAAGACAGCGAGAAGATCGCCTTCACCACGCCGTAGGGAACCTACTGTTACAGGGTGATGCCGTTCGGTCTGAAAAATGCTAGGGTACTTATCAATGGGCTGCAACCACGATCTTGCATGATATGATCCATAAAGAGGTTGAGGTGTATGTGGATGACATGATGGTCAAGTCCAAGGAAAGAAAAGGCCACTACACCGCCTTGAAGAAATTTTCCCAACGAATTAAAGAGTATCGATTGAGGCTAAATCCATAGAAGTGCACTTTTGGTGTCACAGGAGGGAAAATGCTAGGGTTCTTGATTACGCAGAGGGGCATTGAGGTTGATCCTTCCAAAATCAAGGCCATCTTAGAAATGCCACTACCAAGCACTAAAAAGGAGGTGCGCAGCTTTCTGGGTAAAGTGCAATTCATAAGACGATTTATTTCAAGATTAGCCTTGACTTGTGAACCACTATTTGGTCTCCTGAAGAAAGGAAAGAAGTTCCAATGGGATGACCGATGCCAGGTTGCTTTTGAGCAGATTAAATAGTATCTACAGAACCCACCCGTGTTGTCACCGCCGGAGCCGGGGAAGCCATTGATTATATCTGTCAATAACCGACACGACAATGGGCTGCATGTTTGCGCAGGAATCTGAGGATAGAGTAGAGAAGGCTATCTATTACCTGAGCTAAAAGATGCTGGAATATGAGACCCGTTACACTCTGCTTGAGAAGGCTTGTTTGGCCTTAGTATGGGCTTCTAGGAAGTTGAAGCACTACCTATTAGCTCACTTCATAATTCTGGTTTCGAGATTAGATCATATCAAATATCTCTTTGAGAAACCAGCACTTACGGGTAGGCTAGCCCGTTGTTTGCTTCTTCTCTCCAAATTTGATTTGACATATATGGCTCGTAAGTCTGTGAAAGGGAGAGCAGTAGCAGAATTCCTAGCCAATCACCCAGTGGAGGGAGACGAAGCAGTAGAGTATTTGTTCCCAGATGAGGGCATTCTGTAGGTTGAAAAAGAGATTTGGACCATGTACTCTGACGAAGCATCTAATCAGTACGGTTATGGGATAGGGGTGTTGCTGATAGCACCCGACAATTCTCACATACCTTTAGCTTTCAAACTCCGGTTCAAGGTATCGAACAATGAAGCAGAATACGAGGCATGTATTGCAGGCTTAGAAGCCGCCCTGGAACTAGAGGCAAAATGGTTGGACGTCATTGGGGACTCGAACCTAGTTGTGTCTCAAGCAAAAGGAGATTAGAAGGTTAAGGAAGAAAGGATGAAAATCTATCACCAAACCTTGGATGTTCTGATTCCTAGGTTTGAGAAGCTAACCTTGACACGTCTGTTAAGAGAGAGCAACAGGTTCGCAAACACTTTATCAACTCTATCTTCCATGATAGACATCTCTTTGGGAGTCTGGATACGTCCGATCATTATTGAACAGAGATATATGTCGGCTTACGAGTTGATCGCCGCAATAGATGAAGTACAAGATCATGAAAAGCCATGTTGTATTTCTCCAACAAGTCGATCACTTCTTTCTTGAAGTGGGAACCATTGTCCGAGATGATCTCATTCGAAACCCCATAACGACAGATGATATTATTCCTGATGAACTTGGCTACGTGTGATGCTTTCATCACTGCATAGGATTGGGCCTCGACCCACTTTGTAATGTAGTCTATTGCCACCAGGATATACTCATGCCTGTTTGAGCCCTTCAGAGTAACTGCCCCAATAACATCAATTCCACAGACTGAAAGTGGCCATAGTGAAGTCATGTTGTACAGCTTCGACGGCGGGATATTCATGTGATTTGCATGAATTTGGCATTTGTGGCATCGCCGAACAAAACCGATACAATCCTCCTCCATGGTTGACCAGTAGTAACCCTGCCTGAGAATTTTCTGAGCTAGCATTACCCTGCTCATGTGCGATCCGTACTCTTCTCCATGGATGGCCTCCATTAGGTGCTTTGACTCTTCTGCATCAACACACAGTTTGTGCATTCCCAGATGGCCTCTTTTATACAATTTACCCCCGTAGATGATAAACTGAGCAGCCATTCGCCGTATTGCCCTCTTATCTTTGGAATTTTCCCCTAGTGAATAAGCCTCCTTTTCCAAGAAGTTCTAGGTATCCACATATCGGCCGCAAACCAATGGAGCTGTTGAGGCTGCCAACAAGAACATTAAGTACATTCTACAGAAGATGGTGGAAACCTATAGGGACTAGCCAAACAAGTTGCCATTTGCTCTTTGGGCCTACCGGACATCAATTCGGACATCTATTGGGGCAACTCCGTATTCTCTAGTTTATGGGATGGAAGCTGTTCTGCCGATTGAAATTGAGGTTCCATCGCTGCAGGTTATGGCTGAGTGCCAAATAGCAAAAGCGGATTGGCAGCAGAGCAGGTTCGAGGAACTAATGTTGTTCGATGAGAGAAGGCTGAAAGCACTGTACCACGTCCAAGGTTATCAACGAAGAATCGCCAGGGCTTTCAATAAGAAAGTTAAGTCCAGGAATCTAAAAGAAGGGGATTTGGTTCTCAAAGACAACCGAGCTCCCATCCGTGACCGTAGGGGCAAGTTCAGACCTAATTGGACTGGCCCGTACATCATCAAGTTTATCTGATCGGATGGAGCTATCATTCTTATTGACTTAGATAGCCTCGAATTCTTCTAGCCAATCAACATGGACAAGTTGAAGAAATATTATCCTTGAGAAGCTCGCTAGGCCAAAAACCCAAAAGGGCGACTTAGGCAAAAGTTAGAGCACAAAAAATTGAAAAAACGAAAACTGAGCTCGTAAGGTTGAAAACCCAAAAAAAGCGGCCTTGGCAAAAGCTAGAGCGCAAAAGGAGAGTGTTAATACCTGAGTGAACCCGAACCGAACTATGTAAGGCTTGATTCCCATCTTTGCGATACGTAGGCAACTTCATTTCGAAGTCCAGTCATAATCACTTCCAAATCAACTGTGTCCATAAGATTGTTTTGGCCATCTTTGTCTTTTTTGCATCCTAGAGTTCGGTTGTGATCTTCAATATGAGAGCTGGTTACAGCGCAGTGTAGTGCAGTGCCATTCAGACAAGGAGCAACTTCCGTTTGCTGGATTTGGGGTTGTACCACTCAAGGATAGATTTCAGGTGTGTCCAGTTGTAAGCCTTATCGAAAATGGTTTTGAAAAGTTTTAATAAAAGTTAATTTTGTTCAAATTAATCTCCTTTTACAACTTAGACCATTTTTGGACCAAAAGAAAAAATTTCAGTACCCACAACCTTCAATTTCATTGATTTCAATACAAAGTTCTCTACCTCTCGATATAAATCGAAGTTGCTTTTTTTATTACATTCAAAAGGTAAACTTGAAAGTACAGATTAAAGCAATAAACTTGGGGCATTGATAAGTCAAGTGTTCTTGCGCCCCCTCCCGAAGCTTGTGGAAGCTTCAGATGCTAAAGTAGGCTTGGTTTGCGCCTCATCTTCAAGCCAAGCTATGCATTCATGAGAAAGGGCGTAACTAAAATTGGGAGCGGGAGCCAGGAGTTCTCTTGTCCTCTATGCAGTAGAATATCGAGCTAGTTGTGAACCTCGGATTGGAAATGAAGTCGGGTACTCTACCCCCACTTCTGGCCGAGACTGGTCGTGCCCAAACTGATGCCTGAACCGGAGTGGAAAATAGAATACACAGTGTGTCAAGCCAGTCAACTGAATGCCAGGTTGTCGAGACATGTTGTAGCTTATCTCGGGCAGATCAAACCAGAGGCAATGCTAAGCAATGTCAACAGCAGATCTGTTGCACATCCAGTGGCACCACCATCCCTCGTTCAGGAAATCAACTAGCCTTTGGCGAAAGAAATAGCCGCGTGCTGAATATGTGGGGTAAGAGTCCATTGCTTTCAACCTGTCCATGAGCCATACCTGGAGAGGGATGAAAAATAAGAGAGATTAAAGAATAGAGAGGTGTATGTGGGGAGAAAAAGTAAGAAAGGACTTTGAGAGAAAAACAGAGCCTGAATACCGAGTGATGTGAGAAACACATGTGACAGTAATGGACTTCCTGTGAATTTGCTTGTCTCTCGCCGGTGCAAAGCATCCAAGCCTATCAAAGTCTTAGCTAATGTCAAGTCAATGCAGCTCTTGCCCTCTTTTAAGCCTTGGGCAACTTCGACCAAGCGAATGCTAGACCCTTCGAAACCAGGGGCAAGAAGAAAATGAGTCAACATGCACAAACAAAGGGCATGCTGCCAAAAACTCTGCCAAAGACGATCACTGCAGTTGCCTGCATCAAAAAATTGACGAATCAGCCTGGGGATATCTAGCTCTCCATTGTGAACCAAAGATCGGGCATCGTGTAAAGTGAGCCCACACATCCTTCCTAAGGCTTGGATGTGGCCAAAACGAGACTGGGGCAAGATTTCCTCGTCACGCTGGGATTTCATTAGAACTCGAAATTCTTCGATTGTGGGGCATGTCTCTTGTCCTTCAAAACTAAAAACATATGTAACCAGGTTCCAACATCTAGTCACGGCATGAAGGAACGGAAAACACAATGGGGTACGACTTAGCGAGAATAGTGCATTTATCCCGAAACCTCAAAAATTTAGCTTTTCTGAGCCATCTAAAGTTGCAATCCAAGTTGAGAGTTTTCGGTGAAGAATAGCTCCATTTGAAGCAAAAACAGAGCTAGAATGAAAAAACTACGAAGTCCCAACTTTTGTAGAAGATAAGGTGCTGAGTGGAATTTAGGTGGCAGCAATCTAGAGACTCCCTGCATCACTGGCCAACCGGCCAGTTAAGGTAGCCGACCGGCCACTTTAGTGGCCGACAGTCACGATTAAGTGGCTGACAGCCCTTGTGTGTGCCCAGCAGACTTCCTTTGGTCTTCCTGTGTGTTGAGAGTGCTAAGAACTTGTGGTTTGTTCCGCTCTTGATGCATTCTACTCTCTTGTTTCAGTAGTTTTGTTGAGTCGCTCTCAAGTTCTTTCATTATGTTTATCGAGTTATTTCAATTTGTTTATCGAGTTGTTTCACTTTGGTTATCGAGTTGTTGTATTTGCTTATCGAGTTGTTGTTTTGTTTATCAAGTTGGTGCATTAACTGTTCATTGAGTTGTTTTATTTTTTTTGTTATGTGGTGGTCGGTTCATTACCTGATTAAGTGAATGCCAATACACTGCTCAAAGTTTCAAAACCTTATTGCTTTTGTTTTTATGCTGTGTGGTGTAATGCGATGCTTAGAATATAAAATGCAACACTTTTTCATCAAAAATCTATTTTCATTCCAATCATGGTTTCTTTTTACAAAGAGTACAAGTTTTTAAAGAAAATAAAACTGTCTAAGCTGTACAATGTGCTAACACTACTAGCAAAAAGAAACAAAGCAAAAACACATGAATCAGTGCTGGCTAGCTCAAGCTCTAGAGGCCCTCTTCGTCATCTTTTTCGGCGGAGTGGACTCTGTAGAGTTATCTCTATCCGAGCCACTGTCTGAATCCGATGCAGAACCGGAGCCAGAATCATCATCCTCTACATCAGAACCTAGCTCAACCTTATCTCCACTAACAGAACCTGAGCCGGTATCATCATCTCCGCTCTCGGATGACTCGTCATGCTGATCTCTAGCCTCCTTGGACTCGCTAGTCTCATCGTCATGGCGCATGATGGGCTCCAGACGCCTCCCTCGGCCGCGTGCTGGAGCCTCTCTCTCTCTCCCTACTATTGGAGGGGGTGCTGATGGTCTTGCTTCTATCGCCGTCGATCCTGTCTGTAGAGGTGTGACCTGAAAAGGTAGTTAGAATATGTCAGATACAGTATGTGTATCAGATGCAAGTATTGTATGCAGAATGAGTACATGCAGAAGTCAGATATGGTGGGTGAATGCAATCTGCCAAATGTGATCTATATATGCAGTTTATCAATGTAGTATGTGTAAGAGTTCAGTTGAGATGTCAATTTAAGTATATCAACAGAAATATGATGACCGAAATGTAAGAAAAACTGGAGAATTACCTGAATGCCGTGGGAGCCGAGTATCGACTCCCTCCTCAAGATCATGCCCTCGAATGAGGCTAACATCTCGAGTAACCCCTCGACGTACCCTATGGAGGGCTGTAAATGCAAGTTAGAATGATCAGTGAATGAATGAATGTTTGAGTATATGAGTGAGAATGAAAAGATGAAAGTTGTAGTACATACCGGAAGTGAATCAGGTGTCCTGACATATCAGTGACCAGGCAATGGGGGCTCAATAGGAATCTGATAAGGCTCTCCAGAGTACCGCCAACCTATCAGCTCAGTCAGAAGATCTGGTCATCTAACACTCTGCCTAGCAGGGGGTATCCCCCTAGCCCTGCCCCTCCGTGCTCGAGCCCTGCTCGTCAAAAGGGCATTAGATGCCTTCCCTGTATGAGCACGAACGCCTGTCAAGGGAGGCATGAGGTGCACCCCAAGCACCGGCGAACTGAAATCTAGCACCCTCTGGCATTATCGCCCAAGGCTGCCACGCGATCTACAGATAGTAAATGCACAGATTGATTAGTTACCATTAGATATGCAAAATGAATTGGAGTTGAAAATAGAAAGAACTGTGAGTTTTGAGTAAACTCTACCACCCTCACTGTATCGAAATACTGGCGAAAGAAAGAGAGGGTCTCCCGAGTCCTCGGCTGACACCTCCCGTCGTATCAATGAGAATATGGCACCCCAAGAGGCATCTCGACCTTCGGCTCTAGGGCAAGCGTCGGGAAATAAGCGTACACCCATAGTTGTAAAAAGCAAGAGGGCGATAGTGAGAATACAGATAAACACAGATAATACGGAAAGCAGATTATGTGCACAATGTCCAGAAAATGCAGAATGCAAAGAATACAGAATACAGAGAAAATGCGGAAAGGAAAGTGTGTAGTACAATGTATAGAAAGTACAAATCCAGAGATTAGACTATGTGTGTGCAGTGTGCGGTGTGTGTAGTGTACAGAAAGTGCAAAGCAGAAAGCACGACAGAGAATGTAAAGCAGAAAGATGAAGCATACCTCCCAGGCTCTCCAATAGCCACTGACTCTGTTCCCACTCCTGCCGGAGGTCGAGCTCATATAACAATACAGGGTAGTGAGGCCGGCGTCGCCCCAATCTTAATACCGAACCTGAGATGAGTCCACTAAGGCGCTCAAAAGATATAGCCCGACTGTGTTCGCCCTGTCGGCGAACAAGGTAGTGCCGAAGAAGAACATCAGGAAACCTCGGGCACACTGCTCGATCTCCTCTACAGTCGCCAGAGCTATCCCTTTGTAGTGGTCTGCAAACCAGGTGTATCAGACCATCCCGATGATCTGCAGGTAAGTGGGTGTGCTCCCAACAAATAGGTCCAGGCGGCCTCCCACTCACCCATGTTGGTATCATATGGGATCGGCTGGCCTCCTACCTCGAGGCCCGTCAACATAGCAAAATCATATGGGGTCATTGTCATATCTCCCGCTGTAGAGAAATGGAAAGAGTTGGTGGTATCCCACCGTCTCTCTAGCAGCGCACCCAAGAGGGACCTGCTCGCTATGAGATGCGACAACCCCATGTCGAGCAAACCAAACCCCGCCTCGTCAATGATCTGGTGGACAACGTCGGGGAGGTCCATGTACCACTCCCTCACCGATGTGGACCCATATCCTCGGGTAAAGTGAGAGTCTACCTGCGTTCAGAATGAGCAGAAGAAATATAGTGTGTGAAGATGTGTTTAGAGTGAGGAGATGAAATACAGTGCAAAAGTGCGAGCTATGCAGGAAATGTAAAGTACATCGTAGAAAATGTAAGAATACGGTGTATACCTCAGAGGCGCCGGGAGATAAATAAGACGCTGGCTCTTGCAACAAGAGATCTGCTGGTGCACCTCGTGCAAATGTGCTGAAATGATTCACTATATCGGGTGGTAGCATATGCGCCTCAGGATGGTATCTCGCCAGATCGAAAGGTCGGACTCTGGGCAGTAACGGTATGTACTTAGGATCTCCCTTCATCCCTGGTGAGCCCCCATCATGAGGAATGTCGTCTACCATCTGAAAAGAAGGTGAGAAAGTAGGCGAAAATGAGCTAAATAGGTGGAAAGTGCCAAAAGTCAACAAAAGTCAACTCTCGGAGAGAGAAAATGGGAGAAAAAGTCAAAGCCCGGGAAAAGGCATCAAACTCAAGATAAACTTGAGAGAAACAAAGCCCAAGTGGCAAAAATAGAGAAAAAAGCTCTGAAAACAAATTTCAATCGGTTCAAAACGGAGGAAATCAAGGGGTTTTAGCGAATCAACTTCGCGTGGGGCGTTGGAAAACGCATGTAAAGTACCGATCTAGGAGGAAAAAGTGTCTGGGGGTGAAGAGCAAGCAATTTTGGCACTGTGGGTGTAAGGAAATGTGATTTGGAAATGTGTTTTTAAAGATCTCCATGCAAAAAGACCAAAATGGCCCGGATTTACCACAACTGGCCGACCGGCCAGTTTTTGTGGCCGACAACATCTTCAAGTGGCCGACACTACCTAAAAGTGGCCGACAGGCTTCCAGTGTGCTCCCTGTGTGTTTTTATGCTGTTTTGTGTCCTTGGCTCTCGAAAAAGTGTAAGGAAAGTTCACTTTTCAGTTCAAAGTGTCTCTGCGAAAGTTTCGAATCATGTCTTCGATGCATGACTCATCGTTAACCGGCATGAACGAGGTGTATCCTTTTGAAGTATAAAATAACTCATCTGAGAGGTAACTTGGAGGTTGCAACTGAATCGGTTCTATTAAGGCACGTTTTTCTTTGTTGCATAGAACGCGCGCCTTTTTATTCAGTGTTTCGCAGCAAGCATGCTATTGATGTTGCATTGAATATGCATTGTTGTTATTGTGCATAGAATATGCAGATTGCGTTGCATGTTGCATTGTACATGCCCTTACATTCGCATAGGAAATGTTCGTACCTGTTGCATCGAACATGCATTTGGTGTTGTATAGAACATGCTCCATTTCTTCGTTGCATAGAATATGCTTCTGCTGTGTTTCTTGCATGTTGTGCATAAAACATACCCCTAGCATTGTGTCACGATTATTCGTCTTGTGTAGAATATGCATCCTTATTACATTGTCCCTGTTAAGTGTCTTTCTTATGTAGGCAAGATATTGTATGTACGGTTCATTTAAAGCTGGTGCAACCAGACGATATTGTATGTACAATTCATTCAGAGGAACTCTTGGTAAGATCATTCTTGTCCTTTGACTCCT
Source organism: Camellia sinensis (assembly GCF_004153795.1). NCBI lineage: Eukaryota > Viridiplantae > Streptophyta > Magnoliopsida > Ericales > Theaceae > Camellia > Camellia sinensis. Next base: position 2,677,331 of record NW_021024804.1, read on the forward strand.
TGTTGGTTAGAAACATTCGGGTACGCCCGGTGTTTACACCACATCCTTGTCGGTTAGAAACATTCGAGTATGCCCAGTGTTTACACCGACACCTTGTTGGTTAGAAACATTGGGACGTGTTCCCGATGTTTATACCACCCCCCTATTAGAAGCGTTTGGAACGTGTTCTGACGCTTATACCGCCTTGTTGATTAGAAACATTGGGATGTGTTCTCGATATTTATACCACCCCCTGGTTAGAAGCGTTTGGAACGTGTTTCGACGCTCATACCACCTTGTTGGTTAGAAACATTGGACGCGTTCCCAATGTTTAGACCACCCCCTGGTTAGAAGCATTTAGAACGTGTTCCGATGCTTATACCACCTGGTTTTGGTTAGAAATATTGGGACGTCTTTCGATGTTTATACCACCCTCCGGTGTTTGCACCGCTCACTTTTCCCTCTCGTGTGTGGCACGTTAGGATGCTTTGGTTAAAAGCATTTGGTTGGATTCCAATGCTTATATTGCTCTTTGTTTTAGCTATATAATAGTTGGACGTGTTTCAATTGTTATCATTATTCTCTGTGGTTTGGAACCTTAGGGTGTGTCCCTGGGTTCACACCATCTCTCTCCTTGCGTGTGTCATGTATTAGGATCTTGTTTCACTCCTCGGGTGCGCCCGAGGGTTGTGTTGTTCTTTATCTTTCCTGCGTGAAGCACAATTAAGATTGCATAATTTTCTTACATCCTTTCTGCATGAAATGTGGTTTGGTTCGTGTTTCCTTGCTTATGTATGAGTTTGTTATTTCTTGCCCTAGTTATTTCGTTTCACTCTCATTGCATGATCATAAGTTATGTTATTGCATCATGCATATCATTTGCATCTTGCCCCTAAACTACGCAGGTTTGATTCCCTACAAAGGGATACGTGGGCAGCCTGCAGGTGCAACTGTTCTTTGCTTGTTTGGTTGTTTGTCTAAGTTTTCGGCCTTGTCAAAAATGGGTCGTCTCTGGGCTTTGACATTCACTCTCATCATTTCATGACTTCCGAGTTCTGTCAAAGAGAGGCAACTGTAGACACCCCATTTTTGACCGACCTCAAGACTTAGACGTCATCATTTGTGCACTCGATGATTGTACTTGTTTGTGATTGTTTTGAGATCTCGAAGTTCTCGGCGGAACACCTTGTCTTTGAGCCTCTAAACCTTTTTTGTTTTGTGCTTTTTTTTGGGCCAAACCTTGATGCCTCTTGCCTGGAAGAGGAAGGGGCCTTGTCAGCCACTTTTTGTTTCTATCGACCAGTTGAAGTGGCCGGTCAGCTACCTAAAGTGGCTGATGGCCATTTGTTCCTTTTTTCAGATATTTGTTTACCAGCTGTGCCAGTTGTTGATAACTGAAGGCCATCTCCATACACGTGTATGGATAGATGAATACAAGCCTTTAGGTTGATTTTCTATATATGGGGGGGCCTCTCCCCCATTTGGAGAGGTTAGAAATTTTGGATCAAAATTTACCCTCTCTCTCTAGAATTCTCTTTCTCTCTTCTTGTTTTGTGCTTGATAGTTGATTTTCTCTACACCTTTGCACACTAACCCCTAACGAAATTTGACCACCTTGGAGCTAAGGTCCCTTTGAGCCTAATTTGAGATTTTGGAAGGAGGTTTGAGCCTAAGAGTGTGGTTGTTTTGTGTTGTGCTTCAAGAGGTATCTTACTTACCTTGTAGGCTTAGTTTTAGTCACTTGCTTGGCCATCTTTTTATACTATTTTGGACCTAGTTTTCAACTACAAAAACCTCTGATTTTTGGGCCTTAACATGTTGGTTTGAAGCCATTTTGTGCTAAGGGGTTATCTACCCTTCTTGTTGCTTATTTGTGTGAGCCTTTGCACCATCTCTGAGCATATTAAAATCAAACTTTTTGGGCCTTTAAACCACTAAAATTCAAAGTTATATCAGTGGTAAAAGGCATGTTTTGAAGTCCAAAAATGGAGGGGTTAGCCTCCCCTCCTTGTGTCTCACTTCCATGCCTAGGTAGCATCACATGGTAGCATGTTTTTGGGGTTTAACTTAGCTTATTTCTAGCATGTGTTTCCCTCTGATTTGGCATGATTTGGCTCTGTTTTGAGCTGCTTTGGTCATGTGAGCCTTGTTTTGCATAGTTGTAGTGCAAATAGCTTCACTAGCTTGGCATTTTAGGCCTCTAAACATGTTTTGCTTAGAATGATGGCATGTTGTAGTGTCTTTTTACATGTAATTTCAATGTATATAGCTCTGTCACATGCTCATTTGTTTCACTCTTTCATTGCTTTTAAGAGTTGTGTCTTGAGTCTTGTTTGCAAGCTAACATGTGAACATGTTTTTCTAGCATTTTGTACCTCAATCTCAGCATGATTTAGTCACTGTTTTGACTGGTTTTAACTCTATTTTGAGTTGGTTTGGCCCTTTATGGCTTGTATTGCATGGTTGTAGTGCAATCTCTTTCACTAGTTTAGTGAGTTAGCATGTATCGCATGAGTTGCTTGCATGTTTTAATTCCATTTTGCACTCCATTTCAGCACTGAAAAATCTGCAACCTCCCTCATTTCTTCACTTTTCATTTGCTTTGAGGGTTGGTTAACCTTTGGATTGTGTTTAAGCTTGAGATTGAGATTCGTGCTTAATGGTTTTAATCCTTCTTTAAGGGTTTCTACTAACCAACAGCATGATTTCTCTCATGCCTTAGACCCTCCCTTGGTTGACACCTCTCTCATTAGAGGACTCTCACCTTGGACTAATCAATTAAAGAATGGATTGGTAAGTTAAAATGGGTAAACAAAATGAACAAAGTAAAAAAGGCAAGAATAAGCATCTTTGTGTTGCGTTGCATGTGTTCAGATCGGACGTTAATCCGAACACGAGAAAAATGGGACATTTCATACTCAAAGTGATGAAACGTGCCACTTTTCTTAGTCACCATCACCCTTGATCATGCATAATAGGGTGGTGGTTGTTTTGGGTCTTGTTTGTGCATTCATTAACCTTGTGCAAGTTTGGTTCTCTAGCCTTCATGCATTGAAAATGCTTGGTTGGTGGCTTGAGAGCCAAGAGCTACACTCCTTTGAGCTTAAGAAATGACAAGGAGGGTAGCAGTACACACATTTCATGAAAATGCATTGCTTTGCCTCTGTTTGCTCTCTGTTGCACCAAAAGGAGAAGTCCAGAAAATGGGGTGGCCGACTGGCCACTTGAGGTAGCCGACAGTTACTTTTTGTAGCTGACCGGCCAATAGTGAATTTTTGCACAAATGTGTTTTTGTGTTAGAGTAGAGGCAATCTGGAAGTTGGTACAATTTTCGGTGATCAAAACGAGTGCAAACAGAGGCATCCGATGGCAAGGCAATGGCATTTTCAGGTGGAGCAACCGAGCATGCATGCATCCCTCGTCCCGAGGCCATTTATTCGCCTTATTCATACAAGTGTTAAGCATTGTAATTATTTAATTAGCTTAGACAGTTAGTTTGTTTAATTGCTTTAATTAGCTTAGTATAGCTAGTTATTTAATTTTGGGTTTGTAATAATTAGCTTAGCTTAGTGTAGCTTAGCTTATTCATTTGGACCGTCCTTCGTGAGGGCGCAATGTTGTAATAAGTGTGCGTGCGTGTGTATGTCTTCCAACCCCACATCTTTCTCCCTTTTATTTATCCGTTTTCGATGGTTAGATTAGGGACACGTTTCAATTAGCATACCTTATGCTTGCATGTTTCCATTCATTCATTTGTCTTGCATGCACCGAGGCTCGGCGCATCATTCAAACTGCATTGTCAATTCAATACCTTCCTTGAATACGTGTTTCAAAGCATGTTATCAAATTGTATCATATGCCATATTAGTAACCGAGCCTATTAATTGCATTATTGCATGTGTTGCATTAAGCATCTTATATAGTTAGGATCATGCATTCTTTCTAACTAGTTTTTTTTTTTTTGCTTAGAGTACTCAGTGAGTCTTTATGCTTTAGCATACTTGCATGAGTGTGAGTGTTGCTATGATAGCATGCCTTCCATGAGGCTATTTGCTTAAATGATTAACTGCATGAATGCTTGTGGATGAAGGGTTTATTGTTTGAATTGGAACAATTCGACGAATATATGTTTTAAGCCCACTTTGCGAAGTGGCAAAATCATGTTTTAAGCCTACTTGAGAGGGAAAATCCACGTTTTATCCCACTTGAGGGCGGCACCTTCAAACCATTTTCGAAAACAAACATGAGTTGTTTTGTTCCAATTCTTGCGATCTTAGTCTATACTTGCTTGTATGCGTCACATAGTAAAGTTAGCTAATAACCAGAATAAGAACACATGAGGTTTATAAAACAACATATCATGGTTAGTAGAGGCCGATCTTTGATCGGCAACGTGGGGGTGCTCATTTCAGGACCTTCCCCCCTCGTACCCAAGTTCCCGAGCCGAGGCAACTTTGGTGATGACGAACATGTGGCCTTTGGCACAAGTCAAGGTTTCCTAAATTTCTCAAAAACAAAATATTTAGGTGGCGACTCTGTAATCTAGCAAAACAGTCCATTTTTTGGCGCTTTTTGATTCAAAATCAATTTTCCAAAACGATTTGCCGGATTTGGACTCTTTGGTGTTTGTCAGTCTCACATTGCACCTTGTGAGACTAGATTAAGAACCGTGACAGGAGTCTGAACTGTAGGACCAATTTGAGCTCTCCGAAAGGGGCGCGCGAAAAAGTCGAGTCCACACGACTCGCCCCTTCTTTCTTGGTTCCTGAAATGGTGAGTCAGAATCACTGCCATTATCATGTTTTCGAAGTCGATGTCGTCGATCATCCTTCTTTTCTGGGGATCGACGCCGGTCATGGAGTACAACTTGTTAGGATTTGGCTAACTCCAGGGCCAATTCCTTATGCAAGCGCTCATTCTCAACCATCATATCTTCTAGATGTTGCTCATTTCATTTTACTTGATCCATGATCGTCTGCATAGTCTCTTGCACAGAAGTTGAGGGTGAGGTTTGAGCTATTGGGTCGAAGTTCAAGGCCCGTCGTGGGGTGATATTCTCTGGTCCAAGCATGTTTCCTTGGAGTAATGTCATCTCTTGGAGTGACATCATCAGCAACTATCGGAGGATCATCTGTTACACCCGCCATGGATGCACTTGAGAATTCCCAAAGACAGCGCCACTTGTGGTTGAAGAGGTTCGGAAATACTCCAGAATCCAATTAGATGTCTTTGATCCTCTTATTGCTACTTGAAAAAGGGATGAACACTCCTGTCGAGGGTGCTGGAATTAGCACTCCGACGGACAAGTCAATATTCTTTCTTATTTACTTCTATTTCAAGTTATCTTCTATATTCACACATACCTCTCTTTGGCTGATCTTCTTTTTTTTATATTGTTCTCCTAGGGCCCACCCTTTCATTATCATATCTGGGACCCCCAGGTATGCTAGAAATTTATTCGTCATATTCGGCCCATGGGTTGGATTTTACTCGCCCTTATTCTTGTTCAATAGGTTTAATTACACCGAGTTAGCCTCACCATTGCTTTCAGCGCTCTAATCGAAACTCTTGAGCACATATTTATTCGGCTCCCACAATTAATATTCGTCAAATGTCATACACATACACCCTTTAGAGTTTTTAATCCCAAAATCACTCTCTAATTCCAACTTGATAGTTCTTACATGTGTTCATGAATATAAACTAATTTTCTAAAATAAATTTCAAAATCAAATATGGAATAACATTTCAACATGGTTTTTGACATATAAAACAACCAGTGATAATCATAAACAATATACACGTGATTCAACTCCTATCATGACATATTTTTCCAAAATAACCCTAACATGGATTTTAAAGCAATAATATGAAGAAAATGCTATCTCAAATAATGAAAAGAAGCAAATCCGAAAGGAGAACCTTACTGAATCAAGAATCTGAGATCACCATTGCGAAGAGTACGACGAGATCTTCGACTTTCATTTACAAAACTTTTCCAAAATCTGACCCGATTTAACTCCAATATTGTAAAATATGAACCAAAATTATTTTGTTCAGATGTTTAAGAGAGTGGCAGAGCCTCTCCTCACTTTTTTATGTCGAAACAAGAGTCAACAAAAAGGAAATGAAAAGTTGGAAAAGTGAAGGCATGGGTAAAAATGAAATGAAGATGGATGGGATAAGAGGAGACAATCTCACGTGAGTTGTTCTCTTTCTCCAAATATATATATATATATATATATATATTTTGTAATAATATCATAAAATTTATATCACAAATCATAAAATAATATAATTTTATCTCATCATAAAAATATAATATTTACGTACACCACAAAATATAATCTTTTACTCACTACAAAATATGCACATTTTCATTCACTACAAAAAAATATAATTTTTCACCATATGGTACAGACCATAAATTTAACTTTTAAATATATATTATAATTCTATATAATAAATAATAACAACTCTCAAAGTGGTCACTATCAATCACGTAATTAAAAGGACCAAATAGTTAACTATGAGTCATAAACAAACTCAAATTAAATTGAATCTAAGCCATAAGTCTTGAATCAAATTCTCATCTATAAGCCAAACATGGCCCAATTATATGCCAAAATAGACTCCATAAATTTATCTCAAGTCATGGTCTACACAACCAAAATTAAATAACAAAATTCTGAATTAAACTGAACACCAATCACTCCACGAATTTTCATAAAATAAATACTCATCATTAAATTCTGAAATTTTTATTCAACATGCTAGACTGATATAGGAACAACATATAAAAATATCATAATTTTATGATATTGGGAACTATTTTTAAAAATACAAAACCGAACTATTTTTACACAGAATTTACACGGCAGTCAAATTCAAAAAATTGCTCAATTAAATTTTGCACTGATTATTTTAAAAAAAGAAATTTTGGGTCATTACAGGCCTCATGACTGTTCCCACTTTGTAGAATCTTCCAAAGGTACAGTGATAGAATGCACCTTGCAGAAGATTGCTTGTCTTGAATTCATTTAGGATAAAATTCTTCCTAACCAGTCACTCATCAACACTGTTGCCTTAGAGATAGGTTGGAGAACCACTCTTGTGGTGTCTCCTAAAATATAAAGTGCTAGAATTAAGTTATGCTTTAAGGATTATTTTTACTCATTGACCCTCCTTCATGGGGTTACCAATCACAAAGATTGAGTTACTTCCTTAGGCAACATCCTTAAGGCTTAGCCCTTCCCTCTCAACATATAAATATGGATCTAGCATCTCTAGTCGAGAGGCAATAACTCCTTGAGTTTATTAATAATATTTGCCTCAATATTTGACTTCACAAGTCATAATAATTTTGATCTTCTCAAGCTTCAATTTTATTTTCATATATATGGGCTTCTCAAGCCTCTCATACGCCAGCTAATTAATTATTTTCTCCATCACATACTTTTAATTGGTCTCATCATGCAAATATATTCAATTTTCCATCAAGGCAACATGGACCTATCATGCAAATATGGTCCTTATGTTTTTTGAATCAATGCAATATTAAATTGAGGCATCCGTCAAACATATTTGATCCAAATAGTCAATAGCCTTACTACTAGGAATCACAAATTTTCATAATTAGTAGCCTACTATTAGGAGCTACACATCATGGCCAATATTCCTTTTATCTACTAGGAACCACTAATATATCTCTTCCATTTTCCTTTCCCCACAAGGCGTCTTAAATAAAATATTTTCCACCTTTTAAGAAAAACCACAAATAATCTTTTCCAAAAACCACCAAATAACTTGATCTCCTTTTCACAAAATAAAAAAATTTGTAAACTGTACAAATAATTCACCACCGAAGAAGAAAATTTTCAAAAAACAAAACTATTATTCATGACTCAAAATCAAATTATGTTTTACGGAATGCCATATGCACAGGTCTTTTTAGGGAGCTGAGTGGGGCAACAGTGGCAAGGCCCAGTATAAATCTGGAAGTTTTAATTGAGGGAGTGCAGAAGGGAGCTGAGCCCAGTGGACCACTTCAGGATTTGAGGTCGGAGCTAAGTGAAAATTTGGCCCATATTTCAGGTAGGCCAGCTGAAGCCCAAATAAATCAAATAATTAGGGTCCAACGGACTGCAGCTGGGAGCATTGCAAGGGAAGGAGCAATACAGAGAAGGGGAAAGACATGGAAAAAAGGCATAGATCGTAGGAAAGGGGTGTTTGGCAGACTGGGATTTCAAAGGAGAGCTATCTTCAGAGCTTCTACCGAAACAATAGCCTCCCAAAAGACTTCTTCTTCTCAAGGCCAAGCAGCGAACAGAAGGAGGTAGTTGCTTGAGAAGGCTTTGGCAACTGTGAGAGTAGGCACCGAGCTAGGAATGGACTACCAAGGCAATGAGGAAGAGGTAGTGAGTAGAATTGTGGAGCTGGAAGAGAAGGATTTGAGCAGAATTAGAGGAGAAGAAATGGTAACAAGAGCTTAGGTGGCGCTCCGGAGGGGATTGGGTGTTAATAGTGTGTTTAAATGACGATTGTATCCTGGAACGTTAGAGGGATGGGAAGGCCAGAAAAGAGGGGAAAAATAAAGAGATTGGTGAGGGAGAGAGAAGTAGATGTGCTCTTTCTTCAAGAGACAAAAAGAAGTAATATGGAGGATCTTTTTGAAAAGTCAATTTGGCCTTATGAAGAAGTGGAATTTATGGTGGTCGATTCAGTAGGTAGTGTTAGAGGTCTTTTGTGTATATGGAGGCCGCAAATCTTCGAGCTCAAGAGCTGCTGAAGTGGTAAAAATTTCATCATTTTATCAGGTATCTCTCGTACTTCTTTTCAGTGTACTCTTGTGAATATCTATGCTCCTAATGAGGTTCTTGGAAGGAGGCAGTTATAGGAATCTCTAGTGAGCATCCATCAACATTTCCCAACCCGTGGTGTGTGGGAGGAGATTTCAATGAGATTAGATACATGGATGAGAGGAAGGGATGCTTATCTAGAGATAGGGGGATGAAGGATTTCAATGAATTTGTGGAAAAATTGGAATTAACTGATATGCCTCTGCTAGGCAGGCAGTATACTTGGTGCAATGCTTTGGATGGGAACAGGTGGATTAGGATTGATAGATTTTTGTTAGATGTGAAGTGGATGAAAAAAATTTCATTTAAGCAATGGGGTCTCTCCCAAGGTCAATCTCAGATCAGTGCCCCTTTCTAATAAAGGAAGATGACAGGGATTGGGACCAAAGCCTTTTTAATTTATCAATGTCTGGTTATCTCATCCATCATTTATGTCTGAAGTGAAGAAGAGGTGGGAGGAAGCTCAACTTCAAGGATGGGCAGGGTTTAGAGTCATGAGAAAACTGAGCTTACTTAGGAACCACTTAAGGGTGTGGAACAAGGCAGTGTTTGGAAATATAGATACTCAGTTAAAGAAGGCAGACGAGGAGCTTCATGAATGGGATTTGAAGGAAAAGTCTAGATCCCTTCAGGAATTAGAACTGAAGAGAAGAAGAGAAGTTAGGAGCCAGGTGTGGCAGCTAAGTAGAAGCAAGGAAAGGCTATGACATCAAAAGTCTAGGCAAATGTGGGCTCAGTCTGGTGATAAAAAATACTAGGTTCTTTCACATTATGGCTAGTAGAAGGCAGAGAAAGAATCTGCTTGACTCTGTTGTAGTGGAGGGTAGGTGTGTGGAGGATCCGGATCAGGTGAAGCAAGAAGTGGTTAGGCATTTCAGTCAGTTGTTCTCAGAGAATTGGAAAATTAGGCGAAAAATTCGGGGCCCTTTTGCTGCTATTAACTCTGTGGATGCTATTACTCTGGAAACTGTTTTCTCTGAAGAGGAAGTTTGGGAAGCAGTGCAGGACTGTGATGGGAACAAAGCCCCAGGCCCAGATGGCTTCAACCTTAATTGTATCCAGAGGTGTTGGCCTATATTGAAAGGGGAGATCTTAAGTATGGTGAATGAATTTCACCAAAATGGCAAGCTATCTAAAGGGGTTAACAGCTCTTTCATAGTTCTTATTCCTAAGAAGGAAAATCCCATAGGCTTGGGGGATTATAGACCTATCAGCTTGGTGAACTCTGTCTATAAAATTTTAGCAAAACTACTTTCAAGGAGGCTTAGAAGAGTGTTACCATCTGTGATCAATGAGGTTCAGTCTGCTTTTGTGAGTAGTAGGCAAATTTTAGATGGTGTGCTAATAGCAAATTAAGTTGTAGGTGCATGGAAAAGATCAAAAAAGAGAGGCATAATTCTAAAATTGGATTTTGAAAAAGCTTATGACTCACTTAATTGGGAATTTCTGTGGTCGATGATGAATAATTTGGGTTTTGGTGAGAAGTGGTTAGTTTGGATGAGGAATTACATTTCTACAGCCAGGGTTTCTGTGTTGGTTAATGGCTCACCTACAGAGGAATTCCAGCCACAGAAGGGGCTAAGACAGGGTGACCCCTTTTTACCTTTTTTGTTCATAATTGCAGCGGAAGCTCTCAACCTTTTATTAGCAAGGGCAGTAGAGAAGGGTTTGTTCAGAGGAACCTCAGTTGGGTAATGATTTGCGCATCTCTTATCTCCAGTTTGCATATGACACTATAGTGTTTTGTGAAGGAGATTAGGAGGAGGTGCTCAACATTAAAAGGGTGTTGAGGTGTTTTGAAGTGATGTCAGGATTAAAAATAAATTACCATAAGAGTGTTGTATGCGGAGTGGGCTTCCAAGAAGATGAAATTGTGGGTTTAGCCCAAAAATTGAATTGTCTATCGAAGAAATTACCTTTTAACTTTTTAGGACTGCCTCTAGGGGCCAATCCTAAGAGAAAGAGTACTTGGAACCCAATTCTGGATAAGGTGAGTAAGAGGCTGTCTTATTGGAAGAGAAAACTTCTGTCTTTTGCTGGGCGTTTGACATTAATAAATTCAGTCCTTTCTAATTTGCCTATTTACTTTCTATCTATTTTCAAGATGCCTAAAGGGGTTGTTAAGGCTCTAGTTAAAATCCAATCCAATTTCTTGTGGGGTGGATCTAAAGCTGAGAGGAGTGTTCACTTGGTTAATTGGGGTGAGGTTACTAAGAATAAAAATCAAGGGGGTTTGGGTGTGAGAGATTTGGGTGAGGTGAATGACTGTATGTTGTTAAAATGGTGGTGGAGATTCGGCGCAGAGGATAAAGCCTTGCGGAAATCAGTAGTTTGCTCAAGGTATGGTCGTTTTGGAGGGGGTTGGGTACCAACTTTGCACAACAAAGATGGGGCGTTTACCGTATGGAAGGATACAATGCAGCTCAATTCACTTAATCTGTCTTTGGGTGAGTTTTATAAACAGAATTTAAGGCTATCAGTGGGAAATGGGAGGAGGATTCAGTTTTGGACAGATGCTTGGCTGAATGGGAGAGGTCTGAATGAGGAGTTCCCCAGATTATTCAGTCTATCCACTGAGAAGGAAGAATCCTTACAGCAAATTAGTGCCAAGAAGAGCCTTGGGGTACGGCAGCTCCAATTCAGAAGAAGGCTGCTGGCATGGGAGGAAGAGGAGCTACAGAGGCTGTATGTCGTTCTGGAATCATCCCCTGAGCTTAGAGAGGAAGCTGAAGACTCTTGTTCTTAGCTCACATCAAAGTCTGGCAAGTTCTCTGTATCATCACTGTGGAGTTGGCGGGTTGTTAATAAAGGCCCTGGTTTGAAGGTGCCAGCTGGGGTCTGGGCAAGCCTGGCTCCTCCAAAGATGCAATTTCTCTGCTGGTTTGCTTGGAGAGGACGAATTAAGACATCTTCCTTCCTCCAACGGATTGGGGTTTTACCTCCCAATGCACAGATCCAGTCTGTGTTTTGTCAATCTGCAGAGGAGTCTTTGGAGCATGTGTTGCTGTTTTGCCCTCTGGTTTGGAAGTGCTGGGCAGCCATGGCTAGCTGGTGGGATCAGAATTTTGTCATCCCTGGTTCTGTTGAGGGTCTGCTCCAATGGTGGTCGGGGGATAATGCGAAGTCTTGGGCAGATAGAGCTTAGCAGGATGTTCCAGCACTAGTGTTGTGGTCAGTTTGGAAGTTAAGAAACGAAAGTATATTTAAGGGGGTCGCTCTAGATTTTGCAGGATTATGTAAGTGGATAAAATTGCAGATTGCTCTGTGGGTGAAGTGGTCCTTCAAGGTTGATTATTCAGTCCATGATCTTGTTTCAAACCTTTACCAGATTAGGCTGCTCGTTTGAAGTCTTCTCAACTATCAGCTCAGGTAAAACAGAGGTATGGTAATGCTGGGCAATCGTGGTCAGCTGGTGGGACCACTTTTGGGCTATCCCTGGCTCAGCTGAGGATTTGTTACTTTGGTGGTCAGGAGGTCTGTGGGGAAGGTTGAAATTGCAGGTGGCTATGTGGGTCAATTAGATGTTCATCCTTCACCATATTAGGTAGCAAGTTTGAAGTTTATCAGCTTGGGTTCTGGCTGCAGAGTACTATGCCTTTGTGTATCTTCGTGGTCTGCTCTGTGGGTTTTGAGTGATGCTAGTTCAGAGATGGTTTTGCTATTAATCTTGCATGCTGTTTGATCTGTTAGCTGGAGCTGGAGTGCCTCCTGTTGTTCTTTGTGTGCCTTTTCTTTGGTGCTCTGGTTGGTTTTGTTCTTTTGTCTGATCTGTGAGTTGGTTTCTCACCAACTAGGAGGTTGGAGCTTCTTTTAGCTCCAAGCTCCACTTTATTGATATAATACTTTGGTTTTGATCAATAAAGTTTTTTTTGCCGATCAAAAAAAAAAAAAAAACATAAATGTTAACTTACCAGTTGAAGACTATGGAGGTGGACTAGAATTATGTGATACTACTTTACAATGCTTGACAATATCAAACTAAAAACATCAGTATACTTAGAGAATTGAAACTAACAAGCAACCATACCAAAACACAAAAGATAATTACTCAAAAATTGGCATCTAAGTTTACCACAAGTACATTTATCATGATTTTGAATATTACATTTTTTTAACACTAATCCTCATGTATTTAATTTATTACAAATAATCAAAATAGTTTTAGGCAGAGTGAGCAAATAAAATCTAATCATGTTCATATCCATATGTTCATTTGAAGCAAACTAGATCATGAATAGATTATAGATTTAACAAATTATTAAAATAAATTGAACAAGTTTTCAACAATGATAGACTCTAAGTCAACAACCTTTAACAAATCCAACACTACCATCATGCATTGCGCAAAATAGAGTAAATTTAATAATAGTTAATATAGCCAAATATATCTTTTGTTCGTTTTTCCAGTATAACTTACTAGATGGATGGATGATAAAATATATATAGAGTAACATGAGACATCTCCATTAAGTAAAAAAAGCCGACAATAATTGAAGACATTTAATTTGTAATAAAGCAAAACCAATGCTCATCAATTGTGGTGATTTGAAACAAATATTCTAATACAAATTTTGATTTAAATATTGAAAATGTAAAAATTAATTCTCATTATGATCACAATGAAACTATTCAATTTGGTAGGACAATCTATAACAATTTTCAGTCAAACAGATTTATAACAGTCAAAAAGAAATAAACAACTTTTTATTTACAATATGCTCCAAACTATTGAACATAACTAGAATAATTCAAATATGATTTTTATTCTTTTAGACTAGTTCGCCCTAACGTGACAATTATATTCTAAACTCAATATATTCGTATATAGCACAATGAAGTCTACCTGTATGCACTAGTATCACATGAAAATTCTAAAAGAAAGAGCTGCCAGGTACCAAAATTCAGGTAACCAAATATACATGTAATCAGTCACAAATTTATAACAATTAATTGCAATTTTGGCGGTTTTAACGGATACACGGTCCCAATTTTGGCGGTTTTTGCAATTACCGTATATCCTTTAATAGCGGTTTTAACGGATATACGGTAATTTAGGATATACATGGATTAAAGGCTTTTAACGGCGGTTTTACATCCTTTAATAGCGGTAAAAAATCACCGCTAAAGCCCAATTTTGACATAGTGAAGTATTTAAAAAATGAAAATGGATGAATCACAAAATATAGAAACATGGTATCCAATTGTATGGCATCTGATTTTATTTTCCAGAGACAAACTAATTTCACAGAACCTGAAATTGGTTTAATTTTCATGACATAGCACCTTTAGGGAATTGAGGGAACACAATATATCATACGAAGTCATACAACACTAATATCATTTTACTAGATCTACACACAAAGTAGAAAGAAAAACAATTTTAGATTGTTAGTCTAGCAAAATAATAAATCAAATAATTAGCACAAATATTTTATTAACAATGATAATAAATAATAATTTATACACAAGAAACAAGGTCTGTTTGGGAAGGACTAATTTGGCTATTTTAGTCACAAAAGACAAAACAAGTTATTTTAACCATAAAAAATAAAACATCACATCCAACCCATAATCATTACACTCTTCTCTTACAAAAAAAACTAAAAAAGCCAAAAAGCCAAAAAGCTCTTCCCAAATCAGACTTTATAGCCCAGGCTAAAATAACCAAAAAGCCAACCTAATTCCCAAACCAACCCTGAGAGTTGCGTTGTCACTGTCCTAAACTGCTTTTCCTCCACCCGTGAAGGTACAGCCGGTGCAAAGTAGTTCCAAGATAAAACCCAAGTTGCTCACAACGTCCCTCATCTAGTATTCATGATCAACAGGAGGCTTGAACCAAGTCAGTGATGTAAGAAAAATTGAAAAAACCAACTAAATCAATTGAACTAGACCGAACCAACTATATTTGGTTTTTCTTTTTTATTTTTAACAAGAATTGATTTGTGTGATTTTTTAATTGGATATTTTTTTTTTCCGATTCGATATCGGTTTAAGTATCTTATGCACCGAACTAAACCGAAACCGACCGCTTTAATATGTATTGTATGTATAATATATATGATTTAATAATATAATGATATTAATAAGTATAATAACTTATTAACCTCAATTAATTAACTTTATCATCCCTATAACCTAAGTTAGGATATCCTTATTATATATAATCTTTAACTCTAACTCATTATTCTTGAAGCCTTAGTATCTATTATTATTATTTTGTTTGTATTTTTGTCAATCTAGAAATTGTAAAGTGTTTATTAAATTGATGGATTTGATATGTTTGAAATAGTTGACGAATGACTAATTCAATGTTTTTATATAAATGAGTGACTATACCAAAAATAGCTTAAATTTGAAAGATCTTAAATTGATTAGACTGCACCAAACCAAATTGTTTCAATTGGTACAGTTCGGTGCAATTTGATGGGAGAAACGATTTATATCAGTGCTCAAAATAATAAAATTGACATTATCAGTTCAGAATTTTTTTTATTTAAATACTGACCATACTAAACCGATCACCTCCATATAAGTCACAAACCAAAATTATCCAAAACAATATAATATAAATATAAAATATAGATAACTTTCTCTAAAATCTCTCATGTTTTAAATCACTCTTTCTCGTCCATCTCACCTTTCTTGTCTCTTTCAACCTTTAGAAAACCAAAAGTATTAAAATGCACTTAATGATAATAATAAATCACTATAATAAATAATGGAACAATGAGATATAAAATATTTAGTAATTTAGAATTTATTGAATTAATTAAAATATATTTTATTTTGTTTTTGTTAGGACCCTTAGTCTTGCCAATTCTGCAAACAAACATAGTATATCAAGTTGTAAAGTTTCCTAGAAATTTGGCTTGCTTGCTCGAGCGAAGGAAACCTAGCGCGAGTGAAGAAACTTTAGTCCCAGTAGTTTTCACTGTTTGCAAAAATGCTGAGAATGATTATTGTGCGCTCGAGCGAACCTTTTGGTGGCTCAAGTGAAGACACTTAAGGAATGCATGTGTATCAGTCTCATTGCTTGAGCGACCATCGCGGCCCTATTTGCTATAAAGCTGAGTTTCAGTCAGATTTTAGGGTACGGTTTCTAGATCTTCTTTTAGGCGACTAAGGTTTTCTTCTAGAGCATCTTTGCTAGTTTCTTTGATGCTTGTTTGAGTTTAACTCATGGTTTGATAAGTAAACATGACAGGGTTGTTTGATTGTTTAATACAAGAGTGTTCTTCTTCGGTAGATTCTGCAGATTCAAGCGTGGAGTCTTTGAAGGAGTTCGAAGCTGCTCGTGGTCGTTGATTCAACATGGATGTTGTGGATTCAACATCAAGCTGATCAATTTCGAGACGAAAGCATTGGTGAAAGAGACACGGATTGTTGAAGACAAGTTTATAGAGGTTGAGTAAATTGGTTGGTAATTTGTGTTCTTTCTTTCTTCTTAGTGGACTGATTGGTGGCGTTTCGCTCGTGGTTTTTTTTATCACAACTGGAGGTGCTCTAATTGTGTTTTTTTCCATGTAAAAACTGTTTGTGTCGATTTATTATTTGTGAAACAACAATCTAAATCACTTTCGTATGTGCTTGATGATTTAGATTGTTAGTTTTGGTTATTTGTGAATTGTTGCAATTAAATCTATTAGGAATCACAAATCATAGTTTTTCAACTAGTATTAGTGCAGGTCACTCTTTGTTTTTAATAAAACTATAGGAGTGATTTTGTGTAATTTGTGTCATTGATTCAATTCGCAAAGGTAACTCGACTCATAGACCTCTTTTACTTGATGGGACAAACTATTCTTATTGGAAAGCTCGTATGAAGGCATTTTTAAAATCTATTGATGAGAAAGTTTGGCACTATGTCATCTATGGGTGGAGCAAACCAAGTGTCACCATTGATGGTATTTATATTCCTAAACCACTTGATAAATGGGACGCGATTGATTATCAAAACTTGAGTTGGAACATTAAAGCGCTTAATTTTCCCTTTTGCTCTACCACACCTAAAGAGTTTCGTCGTATTTGTACGTATAAGGTAGCAAAAGAGGCTTAGGACATTTTTGAAACAATTCACAAGGGCACTATTGCTGTTAAACGATCAAAACTTCAACGTCTCACCTCTTCTTTTGAAATTCTTTTTATGTGAGATGATGAGACGTTTGATGTTTTTTATGCCAAACCTAGTGACATTGTGAATTCCTGTTTCACACTCGGTGAAAAAATTCCTAAATCTAAAGTTGTTAGAAAAATTTTGAGGTCCTTACCCGATAGGTTCCAATCAAAAGTGACAGCTATAGAGGAGGCTTAGGATGTTGAGAACCTTAAGCTTGATCAGTTGGTTGGAAACTTTATGAAGCCCACCAGATTTCTAAGAAAAAACAAAAAGATAATGTGGCGTTTACTAGTGCTCATGAGACTTCTACGAACCCTGAGATTGAAATTGATCTAGAGTCCGAAATGAAGGCTATGTTTACTAAACAATTCAAAAAAAAATTTAAAGAAAAAGAAGCCTAATTTCAAGGACTTTAGTTCAAAAGATAATGGTAATGAAAAAACCAAAACTTTTCCACCAAAAGGTGCTCCGATAGAAGAGAAGAAGAATGTGCGTGGACAAGGTGTTAAGTACTATGAATGCCAAGGGTTTGGGCATATCGCACTTGAATGCTTGTCAAAAAAGAACCGAACAAAAGTCTACACAGTGACTTGGGATGATGAAAAAGGGTCAGAGAAAGAAGCTGAAGAAACCGAATCTGGTGCAAACGGAGATCGTACCTACATGGCATTCTACTCTTGTGTCACTCAATCAACTGCAAAGCCGGTTGAGTTTGCTCATGGGCATAGCGTGCATCGCACTCTTACTTTTGGTAGGAGCAATTACTTGTATTAGAAGTGTAGAATGAAAGTCTATCTTAGAGCCTTTGATTCTGAGGATTGGCGTACAATTGAGGAGAATGTTGAAGCACCATTTGTAATCGATTCAATCACCAGCTAAAAGGTTAACAAGTCGACTGAGGAGTGGAGTGCTGTTGAAAGAGCTATCATGGAAAGTAATGAAAGAGTTTTGAACATCATCCGTGATGCCATCTCTGAAGAAGAACAACAACGGATTGCTAACAGCAAGAATGCCAAAGAAGCATGGGATGTTCTTATGCAATTTCATGATAGAGGAGAGTCATCTTCACAACCATCCAGCATTGTTCACACCTTAGTTGCTTGGTTGGATGAACTCGAGGAAAAAGGGAACCCAAAAGAAGAAGATGAAACCTCGGAAGATAATGAAGAGAGTGATGGTGATGAACTTCAACAAGCCTACGAAAAGCTATATAGTGAATCTCTAAACCTATCCGAGATGAATGACAAACTCACTATCAAACTCAAAGCATGAGAGAGTGAGAATGTCAAGCTAAAGGAAAAGATTTTAGCAGCGAGGAAGGATGCCATCAAGATCTCAAGTGATAGACAAGATCTTTATTCAAAGCTCTCTGTGAAACCGAAAGGAATGAACTTCTGAAAATCTATGCCACATATGAAGAGAAGATGAAATCTCTTGAAATGACTCAAGTTGCACTGGAAGAGCTAGTTGGTCAGAAAGAGGAAGAATTCAAAGATGCTAGGGCCACTATTGATATGTGGAACAAAGGGTCAAAGACACTGGAAGACATCATCGGGTCTCAACAAATGAGTTGTGACAAAAGTGAGATAGGCTATGGTAAAGCAACACCTTAAAAGGGAAAGGCCTTTACATCACATGACATCAAGACTCAAGTAGAGGGAAAGCTGAAGGTTCAACAGGATGATAAATCTCTCCATCAACCTAAAGGGGGTAAGATCAACAAAATGAAGGTAAAACCTATTTTTGTTTGTCATCATTGTGGTAGGTATGGCCACATTCGCCCATATTGTTATGAGTTGTTTGGTATGGTGTCTCAAAAAATTTTAATACTTCATGGGCTAGGAGACAACCTTACATGTCTAGGCAGAATACCAAGATTCATGATGGTATTCACAACACTAAGACTTTTACTAAGACTGGTAGTCTCGCTTATGTTAAGACCAAAAAGATATGGGTAAAAAGGAGTGACCTAACTTGTTTTGTTGTTCACACTACACTGAAAGCACGTGACTCATACATGTGGTATCATGATAATGGGTGCTCTCGTCACATGTCAGGTGACAAATCCTACTTCACATCTCTTCAAAAATATAAAGGAGGAATTGTTACTTTTGGAGATGGCGGCCCTTCTAGAGTTATTGGTAAGGGCTCTATAAGTGTGGTCAGTCTTCCCAAGCTTGAAAATGTCTTACTTGTTGATGGCCTTAAAGCTAATCTTTTGAGCATTAGTCAAATGTGTGATTCTCATCATGAAGTATTATTTTCAAAAAATAAATGTGAAATTTTGGATAAAAAGGGAAATATTGTCATGCATGGGGTTCGCACACCTAATAACTGCTATGGGAATGTTACCACAAATGATCTCACTTGTCATTTAGCCATCCTAAGTAATCTTGACTTGTGGCATCGAAGATTAGGTCATATGAATTTCAATGACCTAACTAAGATTGCCAACAAGGAGATTGTGAGAGGAGTACCCAAAATGGATAAGAATGTGAACCATGTGTGTGGGCTATGTCAATTAGGGAAGTAAACTCGTGCCCCTCATAAAAAGGTGAATAGCTTAGCTACTAAGCATCCTCTTGAACTTGTTCATATGGATCTTATGAGACCCACTCATACTGAAAGCATTGGAGGTAAAAGATATATTTTTTTTATTTGTTGATGATTGTACTCGTTTTTCTTAGGTTAACTTTTTAAGAGAAAAATATGATACGTTTGATGCTTTCAAGTCATTAGTCCTTAAAATCCATAATGAACAAGGTGTTTCTATTAGGCGTATCATAAGAATCTGAACTGATCATGGTCGTGAATTTGAAAATAGCTCGTTCTCGGATTTTTGTGATATGCATGGAATTAAGCATGAATTTTCAGCACCCATTACTCCACAGCAAAATGGAGTTGTTGGGAGGAAAAACAAGGTAGTCCAAGAGATGGCTAGGGTCATGCTCCTTAACAAGAAAGTTCCTCTCAAGTTTTGGGCTGAAGCCTTAAATACCGTTGTTTATGTTGTTAATCGTGTGCATTTAAGACCCGGCACTTTACAAACTCTATATGAATTATGGAAAGGGTTGAAACCTAATGTAAAATACTTCAAAACTTTTGGGAGTAAATGTTATATTTTCAAAGATAAAGAGCCTTTGGGCAAATTCGACTCCCGAAGTGATGAAGAAATTTTTCTATGATATTCAACTATTAGTAAAGCTTTTCGTGTCTATAACTTGCATACTTTATCTTTAATGGAATCGATCAATGTGGTTGTAGATGACACAGGTTCTCCTACTGCATCTATACATGAAGAAGAAGAAAGTGCTCCTCAAATTATGGATACTGAACCACAAAGTCAAGGAGAAGCACAAGGCTAAGCTAAAGAAGGTGAACCGACACTAACTCTTATGGCAAGTCCTAGTCCAAAGAGTGCACAAAAAGACACCACCATCGATGCTCAAATCACTGCCAATCCTGGTTTGAAACCATCAGTAATGGTAAAACTGAACCATTCGGTTCAATAGGTGATTGGAAATGTCTCAGATCGAATGAAAACTTGAAAACAAATTCGGGAGGTGATATCTCATATGTGTTATGTTTCATTAATTGAACCTAAGAATATAAAAGAGGCCCTACTAGATGATAGTTGGGTCAATGCAATGCATGATGAATTAGGTCAATTTGAACGTAACAAAGTTTGGACTATTGTTCCCAGACCTAGAGACATGAATGTGATAGGTACCAAGTGGATATTTAAAAATAAATCTGAAGAGAATGGTACTATGGTTAGAAATAAAGCTAGGTTGGTTACTCAAGGCTACACACAAGTAGAGGTTGTTGCCTATGATGAGGCATATGTCCCGGTTGCACATCTCGAATCTATTTGTATTTTACTTGGTGTTGTATGCTTTCTAGGATTAAAATTGTTTCAAATGGATGTGAAAAGTGCTTTTTTGAATGGGTACCTAAAAGAAGAGGCTTATGTTGAGCAACCAAAAGGGTTTGAGGACCCAAAATTTCCAAACCATGTCTACAAGCTAGACACGGCTTTATATGGGTTGAAACAAGCTCCTCGGGCTTGGTATGATAGACTTACTACCTTCCTTATTGACAATGATTTTCAAAGGAGTAGTGTGGACAAGACCTTATTTGTGAAATATACTAAGTTTCATATACTTGTTGCTCAAATTTATGTTGATGATATTGTATTTGGATCCACTTCTGATTCTCTATATTTCACAAGATTGCATGACACATGAGTTTGAAATAAGCATGATGAGGGAATTATCTTTTTTCTTGGGTCTTCAAATTAAATAATCACCTTCGGGTATGTTTGTTTCTCAGACCAAGTATGCCAAAAATCTTGTGTCCAAGTTCAGTCTCGAGTCGGCCAAACATGCACGAACCCCCATGAGCACTACTCTTCACCTCTTCAAAGACTCCTCTTGCACTGATATTGATCCTACTCTTTATAGAAGCATGATAGAGAGTCTTCTGTGCCTCACAGCCAGTCAGCCTAACATTGTATTTAGTGTAGTTGTGTGTGCCCACTACCAAGCCTATCCTAAAGAGTCTCATCTTCTTGCTGTTAAATGCATCGTTAAGTATGTTAGTGGGACTTTGGGGTATGGGATTTGGTTCTCAACCGACACTACAGCTGATATCACTGGTTTTTCTAATGCCGACTGGGCAGGGTGTGCTGATGATCGGATAGGAAGAGCACATCCAGGGGGTGTTTTTACCTTGGGAATAATCTGGTTGCCTAGCATAGCAAAAAGCAAAATGTCATTTCTCTTTCGACCATCGAAGCTAAGTACATTGTTGTAAGGAGTTTTTGTGCACAAATGTTGTGGATGAAGCAAATGCTTCATGATTATGGTATAGACCAAGACACTCTCACCCTTTTCTGTGATAATACAAGTGCCATCAACATTTCTAAAAATCATGTCCAACACTCTCACACTAAACATATTGACATTCGTCATCATTTCATTCGAGAGTTAGTTGATGAGGGCCTTGTATTTCTTGATCATGTATCCATTGAGCATCAAAAAGCTGACATTTTTACAAAAGACATTGATCTTCATAGGTTTGAGTTCCTTAGAAAGACCTTGGGTGTAGTACTCGTTAACTAGAGTGTGACTTGCTACTTGAGTGTGTGAGAGTGATTGGCTTTCTGTGTACTTGGATGCTATAATCTTATTGCCATTGAATCTTATTATCTTTGCACATAGACTTAAATGAACACCTCTCATGCTGCTTACAAGATTTCATATATCCTTGTTTATAACTCATTTTGAATAAATATGCTTATTGAATTCATGATCTTATTCTGTACACATTCTTGAGGTAAACTATTGCAGGGGTTTTCGCATAAGTGATCAAATTTCTCTATGGACCTCTAACATTATCTCTTATACATTTCTAGAGGAATTGGCCGATACTGGCATATCATGGGTGATGTTGAGTCTCTTAACCATCCATCATCTTTTTTCACTTCCACGGTTTCTCCCTCACTTCTTTCAAGTCTGAGCATTAGGAAATGGCTACCTCAGAGGCACCAACTAGGCCATCATCATTGTTTCCATGCTTCTCTAGTTTGGTCTTCATACTCTTGAGTGTGCAAGCCAGCAATGAGTGCCCAAAAGAAAGCAAAGTCAAAAAATTAAACAAAAAAGGGACTCATTGATTGAGGGGGAGCCCCCACTTTTACTTAACAAATACCCCTTGAGTCCTAGTTGTTTGACTTTCCTCAATGATGTTTAGATTCTTTTGTCGGAGGTCTAGTTATCCGATCACTACAAGGATTAACTCTAGCTCTGTGGCCTCTCAAGGATTGCACACACATGCATTCATTTTGTGAGCTCTCGTGTTTGCCTTTGAGATATTTATTCATATGTTGTTTATGCTTATTGATCTATGTTTCCCTGTTTTGCTCATGATATCGTGCTTCATTTTGTCAAAATTGCCAAATTACGAGCTTCATGGCCTGTGGATTATTTCATATTAATGTCACATTATGGCTCGTCTACTAATCCCTACTTGTTTCAGAACATACTTATTAGTTGGAGTGTGTTTAATCTGCTCAATAGGGTTTTTTCTACCGCTCGAGCAATGGATCTTGCGCTCAAGCGGCCAATCCTTCAATCCAGTACTTTTGCAAGTGGTACAGATTCTGAGAGAGTGTTTTTTTGGCTCAAGCGATTGCGTCTTGGCTCGAGCAACCCCTGTGCTTAAGTGGTCTTCGCTCTAGAGATCATCTTCTCACTCAAATGCCCTGTCCTGGTATAAAACCTGCCCTCCTTCCTTTCAGTCCCACTTTTCACCCATTTTCTTCGATTGCATTCTCTCTCCTAGGGTGATTACCTCTCTATTGCTGCTCGTGCCTTGGATTTCACTGGATTTAGGTGATTCTCTCTTTATTCAAGCCTTTCCTTCTCTGATTTTGGTACATTTCTCTCTCTTCTCATCTATTTTTTTTTTTTGGACCCCTGTTCGTCATCTTCTTCTTTGTGCTACTTCAGATTGTATCTATGAACTCTAGGGTTTATTTTATTTTTTTTTCTTTGTTTTTCTTTTTTTCTTATTTATTAATTTATTTATTTTTGTGTTTGCCAGGTATTGTGCATCATTTCTCCACTGTGTGCTTGTAAGGATTTTGGCTTTGCTTACCTTGTCATCTCCCTATTATAGTGTTTATGCTTTATTTTGTGTCACATTCTACTTCATCATGTTTTGTTTGCATTCTATTTTTTACTTGCTTGTGATAGGATTTTGGATTTGGATTCTATTATTGCCCTAATGTGTGACGCCCACCTTTGTCCTAACCATGCTGCTATTCTCTTGCATTTAACTATTTTTGGACCCTAGATACTAACAATCTTTGATCTTTTGATTTGTATTTTGGGGGTTAAAATTGGGGCTTTGGGTTTATTTTGGTGGGTTTTCTTGGGGTTTTATTGTGGTGGTCTCTCCTGTGTCTGTCAGTCATGGTCGAGTCTTCCAAATGTCGTAAAACCACTGTGTCCCGTCCCACTTACAATATAGATAAATTCCAATCCAAGGACAAGTCCAATCTTTATAGGTATGTTTATGTGTCTTGGATTGTTCATTTAGAACAAAATATCTAACCTAGTACGTTCGAGTCCATCCCCATCCGATCTATCTTTGATGCTTTGGAGGGTGACCAAGTCCTTCATTTCTCCGGTCCACAAAACCTTAGTTGAGTTTGGGAATTTTATTGTAACATACATTCCATTAGAAAGATAGCCTCTTCCTTGCGTACTTGGGTTCACAATACATAGTTTTTCATTGATGAGGAGGTCATTAGGAGGTTTTTTAACCTTCCTGAAGTCCGGAACTGCCACTATCCATTTCTTGCTACCCGTAATATCGCTGACTTTGACATGGTCGCCACTTCAATATGTGGCACTCCCCGAACTTGGATAGCTGGGGCATTCATTCGGCAACATGAGCTTCTTTCCCATTTCTGCCTGCTTAATATTATTGTCTGTGCCAACATTCATGTCATAACTCATTCTTCCCACATTACCCAAGATCAGGGTTATGTTTTGTATTGCATTGACCATCGCCTCACCATCAACCTAAATGATCGTGGCCAAAATGATAGGCGTGTTTGAGGGTCAAAAATATTTGGGTCTCCCTTACAGGTGTTTGCTAAACTTGTTCCTTACTTCTCTAGGTGTCCCCATATTTGATGATAACGAGTTTGCCTCTTCTATTAAACCTGTCACCAAACTGACTGTCTCCTAAAGTCAAGCCCATGCCAAGGGGGGGTTGTCTGGGGCTGGGATTTTTGATGCAGGTGATGCTCCACTCACTGAGGAGGCCAAGATTAATACGGCAGATGCAGGTGCGACGGAGATATGTCCCTGACTCTTTCATGGCCAGCTTCGTTAGTTTGAGCAGTCCATCACACACTGCCTTGATCAGATGGATGCTCAGCTCAGCGCATTTGATGGACGCCTTGATTAGCAGACCACCATGCTTGCTCAAATCCTCTCTTTTGCAGATACAGCAACAGCCACCACTGTCCTCACAGTGATTTTTGATCTTCCCTCTTTTTCTCCTTTTTTTTTTTTTGGAACAGTTTTGTTTTTTGGACAAATTTTTTTTTTTTTAGTCTCCTTCTGGCCTGTATATTCCTTTTTGTTTACTCTTACCTTTGTCTTTCCCAGTCAAAAAGGGGGAGTATATCTTTAGTATTTGGTATATCTTTGGGATGGATATCTTTGGGATACTGGGTATGGATATGGTAAATCTTTGGGATAGTGGGTATGGATATTGGGTATGCATTAGACTAATCAAGTTTGGACTTTAACTTTTTATCTGGTTATCTTGATTTATTATGTAATCATGATTGATCCATCTATCTATTCCCAGGGCTTTGGATTATGTATTTTTGCTGGGTGTTTCTTCGAGGATGGTTGCATAAACATGATTGGTTTAGACTAGTTCTGTAGTGTTTGTGTTTGGTTAGTTGTTGGGTCTTGTGCGTGTGTTTGTTAGGAAAACTTGTTAGAATGTTTTATCCGGGAATTGACAAAGGAGGAGATTGTTAGGACCCTTAGTCTTGCCAATTCCGCGAACAAACATAGTATATCGAATTGTAAAGTTTCCTGAAAATTTGGCTTGCTCGCTCGAGCGAAGGAAGCCTAGCTTGAGCAAAGTAACTTTGGTCCCAATAGTTTTCACTGTCTGTGCAAAAATCCTGAGAAAGATTATTGTGCACTTGAGTGAACCTTTTGGTGGCTCGAGCGAAGACACTTAAGGAATACACGCGTATCAGTCTCATTGCTCGAGCGACAATTCTTGTGCTCAAGCGACCATCACGGCCCTGTTTGCTATAAAGCTGAGTTTTAGTTAGATTTTAGGGTACGACTTCCAGATCTTCTTTTAAGTGACTATGGTTTTGTTCTGCAGCATCTTTGCTAGTTTCTTTGATGTTTGTTTGAGTTTAACTCATGGTTTGATAAGTATACATCAAAGGGTTGCTTGATTGTTCAATACAAGAGTGTTCTTCTTCAGTGGATTCCGGAGATTCAAGCGTGGAGTCTTTGAAGGAGTTCGAAGCTGCTCGTGGTCGTTGATTCGACATCAAGCTAATCAATTTCGAGACGAAGGTGTTGGTGAAAGTGACACGGATTGTTGAAGACAAGTTTACAAAGGTTGAGTAAATTGGTTGGTAACTTGTATTCTTTCTTTCTTCTTAGTGGATTGATTAGTAGCGTTTTGCCTGTGATTTTTTATCACAATTGGAGGTGTTCCAACTGTGATTTTTTCCATGTAAAAATCGTTTGTATCGATTTATTATTTGTGAAATAACAATCTAAATCACTTTCGTACGTGTTTGATGATTTAGATTGTTAGTTTTGAATATTTAGGAATTGTTGCAATTAAATCTGTTACGAATCACGAATCACGTAGTTTTCAGTTTTTATTAAAAATATCCTAACATCTCATTCTTCTTTTGTTTTGATTTGTTCTTCTTTCTTCTTTCTTCTTTTTGTTTCAGTTCTCTCTTCAACTTGATCTTCATTTTTGGTTTCTTCTTCATCTTTTCTATATTTATTTCAAAATTTCTTCTCTTGCTTCCTTTTCTCCTCCTCATTCTCCTTGTTTCTTTTTGTTAATAATATCTTTTCTACTTCTTCTTCTTTAGTCTTTTAAGAATTGAATTTATTTGTAAGAATTGAACTAAGGAGAATGTGATGGAATTATTTTCTGAGCCTTGTTTCAGATACTAAGGATGAGTCTTTTAAAATTGAAAATATTTGTAAACTTATAAATAAATTTTATTCCAATAACTTCACAAAGTAGGAGAACTACATTTATGATTAAACATTCCTAATTTTAAAAGTTTTCGACAATTTTTAAGTTGTGCCAAGGGTTTGTAAAAATATAATATAAGATGATTTTATAGTAACTTTTCACATGTCCGGCAAATCATATTTTTGTAATTATATGCATTGAATAAAAATTTCTAATGATATAGTTTTGTGGGTGTTTTCTTTTTCTTTTTCTTTTTTTTTTCTTTTTTTCCTTTTTTGTGTATGTTAATAGAAATTAATATTGCATCTCGTACGTTCATTACAAAAAAAAAAATTCTTATATATATTTGGACCCTCAAAGTTAAAATCATGTGTCTGTCCCTTCTTTGTAGTCATAAGTATGGTTATAAATTAACTTAGCTGTTCAAGAGCATTTGTCAAGTAAATAGACAATTTTAAGTTAGACTTTTAAACTTGTTTAATAGACGAGCTAATTTTGAGCTAAGCTCAAATTGAAATATGCTTTACTCATTTATTATATATTTAAATAATAAAACACATATATTATTTAAACATTAAATAATATATATATATATATATAAATAATAGCAAAATAATCTTTATCGAATTACGAGCCCGGCCAAGCTCTAGTTGAATTTTCAAGTTCAATAAACCAACCAATTTAGTTGGAGCCCTGCCAAGTTTTAGTGGCATTACATACATTAATTGATGTATTAATTAATGTACTAGTATTAGTTATAATATTATTATTAACTCTACTCATTAAGTAAATTATAAACAAAAATGCTAGAGGCCCCAAAAATTCTATCAAAAATTTTACCAAATGTCTCATATGGGTGTGGGACCCACATGAGACCCACATTGTGTGGGTTCCACACCCATGTGAGACATTTGGTAAAAATTTTGATAGAATATTTAGGATCTTTAACATTACTCAATTATAAATACTAAAAATTTCTTATATTATATTATATCATCAATTATTATACTAATTAATATGTATACCATTATTCACAAAGCTTGCTTCGTTTGCAAGTTGTAATCCTAGTAGTAAGTGCGGATTTAATTCAGTCTCGGAGGATGAGACAAGATATTGGGACCATATACATATATACTAGTAGGGGTGGGCAACGGTTTATCCGAACCGCTCAAACCGTCCAATCCGCCCAACCCGCATATAAATGGGCGGTTTCACAAACATAATGCGGGCGGATGCGGTTTGAAATATGAAAAATTTACGGGTTGCGGGCGGGTCGCGGTTTAAACCCGCAACCCGCAAAAACCGCCCGCACTTTAATTATTATTATTATTATTATTATTATTATTATTATTATTATTATTATTATTACTTTTTATATATCAACTTTATAACTTTTACAGGAGCACCATTATATTATCTATGACACTATAGGATCCTTATTTTTAAGTATTTCTCAACTTTCTTAATGCCGTAGAATTATCAAGTCCTAAACTTGGTTTCTTATATGATTTTCATTGGTGATCCATCCACTTTTTCTTAATAAAATTTTCCTTCTAATGGCGATGGAACTTATAGTTTGATTATTGATTACTGAACTGGCAATTCTAATTGAGTACAACCTTTAATGCATTGATATACATTTTTTTCATAGCAAAAATGCTAGTGTAGGGTCTCTTTGTTTTGGGTACTTTCATTTAATGCATTGATATTCAACTTTTATTTGTAAACTCATCAAAAAATTGTTATCACAAATATATAAAATGAATTTGATGCCTAAATTCGCTGGGAAAAAAAAACTCGAAAATTAATTTTTAAAGAAAAAAAGTGTAAACCGCAAACCGCCCGCACATTTGCAAACCCTATCCGCACAAACCGCAAACCGCACTGCGGGCGGTTGCGGGTTGACTTTTTTCCAAACCGCATAGATGCGATCGGGTCAAAACCGAACCGCAAACCGTACAAAACCGATCCGCGAACACCTCTATATACTAGTACAAAAATGTTTGTGCATGGCACAGATTATTATTATAATATAATTAAATTTTATATTTTAATAATATTTTTAAAATTAAAATATTATTTTATGAAATAAAATAAAATAAATTATTAAATATATGATAGAATTATGTGATATAATATGTATCATTTTTTAGTTTGTTATATACTCAATGATGTATACTCCAATCTTATTACTATACCATTTTTGGTGAATTTACGAGTTTTTAATATTTCTTCCAAATTTATAAAATAAAAAAAATTTGGTGTGTAGCTTTTCTCTACAGATAAATATAAAACAAATGCTAAGATAATTTTCTCATCTAAAAAAAAAAAAACTATTAAGATAATTCACTGAACTCATAAAGAAGAAAAAAAAAACATATATATACAAATGACTAATTTAATTAATACATAAATTATACTCACATAACAAATGACCAATTTTATTAATAAGTAAATCATTAAGTGAATTAACAATTTTTAATAATATTAAAAATATTTTTCAGTTAACCATTTTGTTAATAAATAAATCATTAAGTGAATTAACCTTTTTCAATGATGTAGGAAATATTTTTCAATAAACAACTTTTATAATTTATTATTACATAGGAGAATAGTTTTTTTTTTAGTATTGTGTTAAATTAAAATTTATAACAAACAGTAGTTGTAATTTCTAGTATTATAGGACCGATTCATATTTTAAACAAACCTTATAGGTGTATTTGTAATTTGTTAAAAAAATAAAAGATTTATGTTTCATAATTGATAAAGAATATTTGCGTAATTACGGAAAAACCTGTTTCATGATTGACCAAGAATGTTTGCGTAATTACGAAAAAAAATCTATTACACAGTTGGCCAAGAATGTTTGCGTAATTATGAAAAAAATATTTCAAAATTAACCTCTTTGTTAATAAATAAATCATTAAGTGAATTGACATTTTTGATTTTAGAGTGAATTTATGAGTCTTTAACATTTCTTTCGAATTTAGACTCCAATTCTATTACCATATCATTTTGAGTGAATTTATGAGTCTTTAACATTTCTTCCGAATTTATAAAAAAAAAAATTATGATGTGTAATTTTTCTCAATAGATAAATATAAAACAAATATTAAGATAATTCTCCCATCTAAAAAAATAACCAAGACAATTCACTGAACTAATTAAGAACCAGAAAAAATACATATATATACAAATAACTAATTATTTTAATACAAAAATCATACATGCATAACAAATGACCAATTTTATTAATAAGTAAATCATTAAGAAAAATAACAATTTTAATGATGTGAAAAATATTTTTCAATTAACTATTTTGTTAGTAAATAAATCATTAAGTGAATTAACATTTTTTAATGATATGAGAAATATTTTTCAATAAACAATTTTGATAATTTATTATTACATTGGAGAATAGTTTTTTTTTCTGAGTATTGTGTTAAATTAAAATTTATAACAAACGATAGTTGTAATTTCTAGTATTATAAGGCCGATTCATATTTTTAAAAAAAAAATTATGGGTGTATTTGTAATTTGTTAAAAAATAAAATATTTATGTTTCATAATTGACCAATAGTGTTTGCGTAATTACGAAAAAAAAAAAAAAACCTATTACATAATTGACCAAGAATGTTTGCATAATTACGAAAAAAAAACTATTTCATAATTAACCATTTTGTTAATAAATAAATCATTAAGTGAATTAATATTTTTTAATGATATGAGAAATATTTTTGAATAAACAATTTTGATAATTTATTATTGTATGGGAGAATAATTTTTTTTTTCTTTCTCTGAGTATTGTATTAAATTAAAATTTATAAAAAACGATAGTTGTGACCGATTCATATTTTAAACAAATTTAATGGGTGTATTTGTAATTTGTTAAAAAATAAAAGATTTATGTTTCATAATTGACTAAGAATGTTTGCGTAATTACGGAAAAACCTATTTCATAATTGATCAAGAATGTTTGCGTAATTATAAAAAAAAAAAAAACATGTTTCATAATTAACCAAGAATGTTTTCATAATTACAAAAAACCTGTTACATAATCGACCAAGAATGTTTGCGTAATTATGAAAAAACCTTCCCTTAACATATAAGCCAACATTAGTAGATTATTCAAAATGAAGGGCAAAATTAGAAAGAAAAGACAAACCTCAAGCAGTTAAGCAGTTCTTATATATATAGTGATATATGGTTGGATTTTTCCCATATTGAGATTTTAACATGAGAGAATTTGAGGGGTCTATAAGGTCTACCATGGCTCCCGTTTTGATGATCTGAACCATTCATAGGGTTTTCAATGCATATTATTTATAAAAAAAAAATAAAATAAAATGAGCTTGATCTAATAATTATAACTTTTTTCATTTTATTACATTTGTCTGAAAAAAATAGACAACAAATATACTTTTAAAATAGACCATCCATTTGTTTAGAGATAAATGCGATAAAATGAAAATGTTATGATTATCAGATTAATCTAAATTTTTTTATAAATGTTTACATTAAAAGTTCTACAAAATGAACAATTTCAATCATTAAAATGAGACTTATAATAAGCCTTACAATGTTCCTCAAATTCTCTCTTGACGAGATTTTTACATGAAGAAAACTCAATCTTATATATATATTGATGTGTTGTATATCTATTTAATTATTAGATTCTTTGTGCCGTTTTTGCTTATCTTATCCAATGTTGTGGATTTTGGAGTTTCACCTTTTGGAAAATAATATATAAGTTTATTTTGTAAATTTATTTTCTAAATTTAATGATATATAAATTGTTAGGTTTTATTTTTGGCAACCCCGTTTGACAAAACTCCTTTCAGTTGTATTTGTTTTCGCACTTTTATTTCAGTAAGGCTATGAGTTTATTAGATGCGAATACAACCCGAATTGAAACGTTTAGAGAAGTTTGTGATGTTAATACTTTCAAGATTGCCACTTCGCTAATTATGACGGAGGTCCAACTTTCAGATCACTACTAGGATTGAATCTAGTGTTTGTCGAACTCCAAGAGTCACACACATACTTTGATCATGGGATCTATGCTTTTCACATAATGCATCACTTTCTTGCATGAGGAATCTGCTACAGACTGTGCACATTGTGTTTATTAGTAATTGTGCTTCTTAGATAATCTTGTGTGTTTTAAGGTACAAATCTGAAATTCCTTACTTGCTCTACCATATTATTTTTGTCGTTTGTTTTTTGTTCACTGTTTTTAGTATTTGTGGTTGCTTTTAGTGAGGAGGAGTTTTGGTTCATCTTGATCTGAGTTGGTAAGGGAGTTTGGTTTGTTCATTGCAAGAGTTGCTTAGCATGAACACTTTGATATGTTTGGTAAGGGAGATTGGCTATATGTTTTTCATGTTGCTATGCACTGTTTGCCCTCCTTGTATGTTCCTGATATTTACATCATCATATCATTGCTTGTGTTGTTTATGATCTTGCTTTTGTTGTTTGAGAGTTGTTTTTCATGAGTCTTAGTTTTCATCTATTCATGTTTTCCATCTCATGTTTCAAGATAATCGTGTCATATGTCTATTGCTTTTTCATATACTCTTGTCGGACTAATAGTTGCTTTGGAGATTGTGGCACTAATAACTGTTTTGCAGATCAAGACCTTGATAAAGAAGTTGGCTTTTGTTGGCTGTAATGGGTTGGGGTGTTTAGGATTTTATTTGTTAGGTGTGTTTTGTCACGGCATTACCAAAGGGGGAGATTGTTAGGTTTTATTTTTGGCAATCCCGTTTGACAAAACTCATTTCAGTTGTATTTGTTTTCGCACTTTTATTTCAGTAAGGCTATGAGTTTATTAGATACGAATCCAACCCGAATTGAAACGTTCAGAGAAGTTTGTGATATTAATGCTTTCAAGATTGCCACTTTGCTGATTATGACGGGGGTCGAGCTTCCCGGTCAGCTCGCGGCCGAAGCAAAATACAAAAATGCATTCAATTTCAGTCTCCCCGCTCGAGCGGGGAAAGTGACGCTCGAGCGGGGTTTACAAGCTCACAGCATCTCTGCTATGCCTGAAAAAGTACTGGATGGTATGATTCGATGCTCGAGCGTCCAAACTGACGCTTGAGCGTGAAGCCTATATGAATTGCGGAATATGAAGTCTCCGCTCGAGCGGGAAGTCCCACGCTCGAGCGGACCGCGCGAACACAGTTTTCCGGATTTCGATAAGGATTTGGTTTTCTTCCAAAACTAGGATTACTTGGGATTCTATAAGTAGTTGGTTTTCTTCCAACACTTGGATAAGTCCTCTAGATCTTCTTTTTGGATTCTAAGGTTTATATCTGGGGATATTTTGCTAGTTTTCTTTGATGTTTTGATTGAGTATTCAACTCATGGTTTAAAGAGAGTACATCAAAGGTTTTGTTTGTTCTACAAAAGAGAGAGTTGTTTTTCGGTGGATTCTGAAGAATTCGAGCCTGAAGCTTTGGTGGATTCTGGGGTGGCTCATCGTAAAGACAATTCCGAGGTAAAGACGGGTTAGAAGAGGCACATAGAGGTTGGTTCAATTAGGCGTGGATTCGTGAGGTAATTGAGAGTATACCTGTGTAATTCCTTTAAATCTTCTTATTGGATTGTTTTGTGGCTGTTGCCCATGGTTTTTTTATCACAGTTGGAGGTGTCCAATTGTGGTTTTTCCACGTAAAATCTGTGTCTTGATTGTTTGATTGGGACTATTATATTCTGCTTAAAATTGATACATAATCACAAATCAACATCTAGGAGGTTTCTAGATTTTTCATAAATAATATAATTGATTGATAATTAGAGAAGATATGAGAAAATGTTGCCTTCAAATATACTAATTGATTGCCACATCATTAAGTTTGAAAATGGGTCTAATTTTTAGACCTAAATAGCAACACTCATTTCTTTATTTGTGGGTGTGAGTTAGCTTAAAATTAGTATGAAAGTGTTCCGTTTGTTTGGGTGAAAAATATTTTTCTATGTTTATTGTTTTGAGAACTAGCTTTTTTTTTTTTAAATACAGAAAGATGTATAGAAAAATAAATAGAAGAGTTAACTTTTTAGTAGTAACTTTTTGACTTTTTAACTTTTTTAGTATGCTAGCTTCAAACATACTGCTGGTGGTGGTGAGGTGGAGATGGTGGCGTGCCAATGGCCATAGTGATGGTGGTGTAGTAGTGGAGGTGAGAGTAGTGACGGCAATATGGTGACATTGATAAGATTTTAATTCGAAAAATATTTTTTACCTTCTAAAAGTGTAAAATATTTTCTATAGAAAATGTTTTGTGAATAAATGAAATAAAATGGAATATTTTGATAACTCTTTAACTTTTTATAAAATATAATTAGTCTAGTTAACAGTTTATAAATTGAATCACATAGGGCTGCTTAGGAAGTGGGATTTTACCCCAATTTAGACCAAAATTTACAAAAAGATAAAATAGAATAAAATAGTTAATAAGACAAAATGCCATATCAAACCCATGATCATTTCACTTTTTCTCTCATAAACATCACATCCAATTATAAAAAAATTCAATCATTTTCCCAAACATAAAAATTTTAGCATACTAAAATAATCAAAAAGTAAAATAACCTATTAAAATAGCAACTTTCCAAACATCCACATAATCAAACAAATAAACAACCACAAACAACCATAAATTTGAATTAATAAGTAAAATTCAAGATGCAAATCCTCAACAATGGGACAAGTACCTTTTTGAAACAGAAGGTCTTGTCCTTTTTATAATTACGAATTTTCTCTTAAAATTCTTATTTTATATTACTTTAATTGTTCACTTAAGAAGTATGTACGTTTTTAAGAAGGTGATATATCTGTGTTGTGTCTCTATCGGACACTGACACTTTTTCAACACTTCCCAACACTTGTTTGACACTCATCAAAACTTGTCTTATTTTTTAATCTTTTTTAAAGACCCAAGCACTTAGAGAACACTTGTGTCTATTGCTTAAACACGCGTCTATCGATTAGATATGGATAAAATGAATTATTTAAGCCACAATAATGAAGAAAAGCTATATAAATTTATAGGAATTAGTGTTATTATCTTTGAATGATATATTCACATATACAATGACATATAATAAATATATAAAATTATATATTTCAAGTATGTCCCTCATGTGTCATGTCATGTATTTTTTAAAAATTGGCGTGTCAGCGTCGTATTCGTGTCATGTCTATGTCGATGTGTCTATGTCATATCCATGTCGTGTCTGTGTCTGTGTCAGCGTGTCTGTGTCGTATCTGTGTCGTGTCACGTGTTGGTGTCCATGCCTTGTGTAGACATCCTATTTTGACCGGACCTAAGACTTGGACGCTTTCTTTTGATTACTCGATGATGAAAATTAGAATGTGTTTCTCACTCAGTCCTCAGTAAAAAAAGATGAAATTTGAGCTTTCTTCCTAACCCTAAACCTGTTTTTTCCAAGTGTCTAAGCCCCGTCGAACAACCGAAGCGAAGTTGAACAAAATCGAAGCAAAACAACCAATTTTCTCTTTGGTCGATTGACCACCCAGATATAGTTTTGCCCAAATTTTTGTTAGTTCGGGTGGGGCACTTCACAAACCCATTTCCTGACCCATTCATGCATTGAATGCATGCCTACTCATCTTCTATTGACTAGTGCTTGATCCATTGAAGATAGTGCTCCACTTTTGTCTCCCATTAGCTCTATTAGTGCTCCATTTGCTCCATTATTCTCATGAATGCTTCACTTTTGTCTCCTATTAGCTCCATAGTGCTCCATTAGCTCCATTATCTTCCCTAAGTGCTTTATTCATGTCTTCCACTTGCATTGCCTCTATAAGAAGAGCTCTAGTCTTGCATTTGAGGAGATGAATTTAAGAAGAAGTGTAGAGAGAATGCTAAATTTGAGTTAGAATTTGAGAGAAAAAAAAGCCTTGAAAATAAGAGAGTTGTCTTGCTAAACTAGTGAAGTTACCAAGCCTCTATGCATCTTATCTTCCCTTGCCAAAACCACTTAAGAACCAAGTCCTAAAGCCTTGATCAAAGAAAGAGTATTCTTCCCAAGTAAAGTGTGATCATACACTTGTTCAAAACTATCATTCTAAGCTCAAATTCCAAGCTCTTGAATTGAGGATTAAGATCATAATTCACAACCTTGAGGGTGATCAAGAGAAAGTTTGGAAATCAAGAAGTTCACTCCTTCTTTAGAAGGTGAATTTTCAATTCTTTCATTTCTATCTCAAATTCATTTTCATGCTATTGTTTCATATTGTTTTTTTGCAATCTGTAGACGCGCCCGCGTGGGGCCTCGATGCTACTACAGTTCGGACTCGATTTGTGTCACGGTTCTTAATCTGAACCAAAGAGTCCAAATCTGGCAAATCGTTTTGAGAAATAGATTTTTGAAAAAGTAGTGCCAAACATGGACTGCTTTGCCAAATACAGAGTCGCCACCTAAATATTTTTAAAATGGGGACATTTAGGAAACCCTGACTCGGTGCCGAAGGCCACATGTCCGTCATCACCGGAGTTGTCTCGGCTCGGGAGCTTGGGTACGATCGGGGAAGGTCAGCTATGAGCACCCCCTCCCATTCTTCAGATTGTCCTCTTGTCCTTGGCATTTGCCCCTGGTGGATACGCTTCTTTCTCCAAGAAGTTCCAAACATCGT
>NW_021024804.1:2715878-2729066 GCF_004153795.1 Camellia sinensis
TGGCAAAGCAGTTCATGTTTGGCACTACTTTTTCAAAAAATCTGTTTTCTCAAACGATTTGCCAGATTTGGACTCTTTGGTTCAGATTAAGAACCGTGACACAAATCGAGTCCGAACTGTAGCACGAGCTCCAACGAGGGCGCTGTTACAGTGGTATTTCTGATAAAGTTATGTTATCAATGTTTTGAAGAACTTTGCTTTGCTTGTCTTGAAAGATATTTGTTAAGCATGAATGATTGTCCTTAGTTTCGTATCTCGTATCATATTTGTTTGAACGACCTCCTCGGAAAGTCCCTCGTGCTGGAGGACTCTAAACTTTCGCAGCACATCCTCTTTTGAAAGTCCCTCGTGCTGGAGGACTCTAAACTTTCGCAGCACATCTTGTTTTGAAAGTCCCTCGTGCTGGAGGACTCTAAACTTTTGCAGCACATCTTGTTTTGAAAGTCCCTTGTACTGGAGGACTCTAAACTTTCGCAGTACCCTTGATTTGTACTCTAGTGTTAGAGGCTACGGGCCTTTGTAACATAGGTCCCTCGTGCTAAGAGGACTCTAAACTTTTGTAGCACCCTCGTTTGAAACGCCTATCTTGCTTTGTCTTGCTTTGCCACGGACGGTTTACCGCGTGGACATGTTTGCCGGAATGTTATTGTTTGTAATATGTGATGCTAGTAAGTATCCCTTGAAACTTGAAGATTTGTTAGATGGACGAGGTCCATCCCTTGTTATATATAGAGTTGGTCTTGTATTAATTTGAAAGGATTTCGGCTATTATTCATGCAAACCCCTTTATTATTTATGTCATTCACTGAGTATCCAAGCTCACCCTCTCTATATATATGTAGGTGATGAGCAAGAAGGCGGTGATGCCTAGATGTGAATCTGGAGCTTATTTTGGATTTTGAATATGTCGGCTTAACTTTCATTTATGTCGGCAGTCTTGAAAATCATGCTTCTCGACTTGTAATATTTATATTTCGAACACGTCGGCTGAGAAGCCTTTTCATCAAGATGTATGTTTTGTATGACTGTTATGTCGGCAAAGAAGATGTCGACAATCTGCCAGACTGTGCCCTTAGACTTGTAATTCGTACAATTTGTACGGGTCGGCCTGTGGAACCCTTTGCTAAGATGTAAAATGTAATTTGTAATTTGCTTTGTTTGTAATCAAGTTATAACCCTCATATAAATGGTTGTTATCTCATTTGACTTATGCACAGCTCTTATGGACTAATCTGTTTGTATAAATCGCTTCCGCACTTGTGAGCCCCATATATTTTTACTCTGTTGTGTGTGAAATTGTAAGTTGGCCTTCGGTAATCTCGGATTACTGGTCATCACGGCACCAAACTACTAGGGGTGGTTTGGGGTCGTGACAACAC
Source organism: Camellia sinensis (assembly GCF_004153795.1). Taxonomy (NCBI): domain Eukaryota; kingdom Viridiplantae; phylum Streptophyta; class Magnoliopsida; order Ericales; family Theaceae; genus Camellia; species Camellia sinensis. Next base: position 2,717,258 of record NW_021024804.1, read on the forward strand.
TCACATTTTTTTAATATATATAAATTTTATTTTATAAATTTGGGACCAATATTACATATATATAATAATAATTTATAATAACAAATAATAATCAACTATATAATTTTAATAATTTTTGTAAATATAAATCATTTTTATATAATTTTTATTTTTCGAGTGGTTAGAAAAAAAAATTTACAAATTAATTTGAAACAACCATACGTATATATATAACTTGCCCAAAAGTTAAAATGATAATTAGTTTTTACCCTTAAATTATAATGATTTTTTATTTTTTATTTGTTAACCAAAATAATTTTTAATTTTTTTAAAAAAATTATAAAAATCAAACCATACATAGTCTACAAATCTTTTGATAAGTCATTTGTTACGTTGGTAACTTATTTAATTATTTGTTAATTTGAAGACATTTTTACCAAATTTTAAAAACTATCACGAAAACTTGTTTGATAATTTTTTTGGTTTATAAATGGTTGTCTCAATTTCTAAGTTTGAGGAAAAACGTAAATTACTATAAATAATGCAGAGACTATGGAGAATGAGAGAGAGATAGAGATGTGAAAGAGATTTGTGTGATTCATCAAAATAAGTAAGAATAAAAAATTGTGAAATTATATTTTCAAATCAATAAGTATGACACATTTACATCATCTGTACAAGTTTGATTTACAAAAACTATAACAATTACTACAAATAAAAAAAACTATACACTCCATATCACACCCGCTAATGCCCTAACCTGTCCCCAGTCCCACAACCCCGACCGTGGACCTCCCTCCTCGGTCTCCTGCAGTAGACTCTCTGAATATCTGGCACTCCCTCCCCTGCATGTGACCCCCCCTCTCCTGCATGTGCTGGCTCTGATCCTGTCTCTGACTGAAGATCGGATACTGCTGTGAGCTGTGAAACTCCCTCATTTGGTGCAACTGTATCACGATCTGTAGCTGGACCTCGACGTCCGCTGCGACCATAACCTCGGCCTCTCCCTCGTGCTCTGGGGGGGGCTCAATATGGGCCTCATCCTCAACGTGGGAGATGTCAGTAAGAACTGCATCATGTGTACTCATGGTCGCGGTCGAACTAGTCCCCAGAAAAGCATGTAGTAACTGGGTGGGTGGGATAACAACGTCATACATGTATCGGGGCGGTGTCCAATCAGGGTCAGCATGCTGGGTAGGATGTACGTGTGGGGAATCTGGAGAAATGTATGGGGTAACATGCGGTGGGGTGACTGAGGTCCAACGACCTGCTGTGGCTGGCGCTGAATTGGAAGGCGCTGACGTGGATGGGACTGATGTGTCTGGAGCAGCTACTGCACTGTGTACACCGTAGTGGGCATGCTGGATCTAGCCGATGGGCATGCTGGATCCCCTCGTACAATAACTCTCGGATCTCTGCAAGGGCCTGCATCGCATGCTGTCCACCACGTCCGAAAAGGGCGTCCTCAGCCAAGTGATATGACCTCCCAGCTCGAGCCACCTGAACAAAAAATCAGACGTATTAGGCTATAGTTGACTGAAAGTAAATCAATTATGATCTTAACAATTATCTGACACATATTATGATACTCACCAATGTCTCAAGAGAAGGCCCAAGTCCTTGATATCCGAACTGAGACAGGTGGCTCGGATTACCGACTAGTAGGTGTGTATGTCGTCGATACCACAACATGTAAGGGTCCGAAGAGGGGAGGACCTCATCGCTCCAGTCAGCCTATACAATACTGTCGTGACGGGCATCCCATAGCTGTATATATCGCATATGAAACAGACTCCAGTCAGTGCCGACTCGGCCACGCTTATCAGTCGCATGCAACCACCACTCGGTGTCGCACCGATCCAGCACGGACGGGACCTGACCAAACTGTCGGAGGACACGATCAGGGAGATGCCACTCAACCACGTCAAAACAAATGAGTGGCACTCTTGCCATCCATATCTCCTCACCTAGTCAGCAATAGTCTGGGAGCGTACTGAGGACCCCAGCATAAGGCTGCCAGATAAACTACAGTAACGACAAGTCTATTAAAAATCGCTCATGAACATATACATTACATATGACAATTAAAATTTAGGTATTTCAATTTCATACCTTGCCCTCTATCATCCGATCAAGCTGGTCTCTATACACGACTACTACGTGGGTCGATACGACCTCGTGGTCCATGTCAACCCTCCACCGGCTACCTCGAGGTCCGACTGGCAACTGCATGTCTCCCTGGCCGATGGGAACCTCACCAGGAGCAACCAGTTGCCGCCTAGACGGGGCAATGCGAATCAATCTCTCCCACACCCAAATCTGCAATAGTTTGAACGCAATTACAATACTGATATATGCCATACAAAATGAATTGACATGTAATAAAATTCTTACCAACTTGTAGAAAGACAAGGGGTCCTCCGATCTCCTTCACACCCACCTGAGATGCTCGACATAGCATCCTATACAAGCATGTCAAAGCCGCGGCGCCCCACCTGTATTGGCCGATCGCGTCAATGTCTCTCAATAGTAGCAAGTACATCAGTTTGAGCAGGTTCCGTGACTTATTAGCGAGAAGTACCCCCCCAATAAGCCACAGAATATATGCTCGGGCATGCTGCTGTACTAACTCATCTGGAGCCTGATCTAGAAGATGGCCTTAAAACTGCTCGGACAGCCACCTGACCCTCAGTCTACCTGCCTGTAAGTCTACAGGTGTAGGTGCTACTCCCAATAGCTCAGCACATAGGGCTATCCACTGCTCCCTCGTCAATGGTGGGTCAGCTCCAGTAACTACTCGCCCATAAATTCGGAGACCGTATAGGACAAATACATCCTGCAATGTGACGGTGGCCTCCTCGATCGGGAAATGAAATGCATGAGTCTCTGTGCGCCACCTCTCGACGAGAGCAGTGATGAGTGGATGGTCCAGTCTGACATGGCCTATACGATAGACACCATAGAATCCCGCACGTAGTAGACACTGCAAGACTCTATGGTCCAATGGACGCTCCCACAGAGCGGAATCTCCCCGCCGGCATGTCACCACGGTGCGTGCCTCGTCCTGCATAACAGAATGACTAGTTTAAATTATAGCATTATCACGTAATATAAAACAAAATGCAGGGTATTTTCATTGTAAGCGTAAAGTCCAACAAACGTTATTGCGTACTGGATCCTCCCATATACTGTCAGCCCGATGTGGATGACTGAATAGTGGCACCTCATCAGGTAGATGTGCCATAAAGCCTGCACAAGTGAAAAACTATATCATAACAATAAAAGTCTCATTTAATCATAACAGCAAAACTGTAATTATTCCATAAATTACGATTTGTAAATGAAAAGTATGCTCAACTAATTACAAATTTATATTTGTGTGACTCCATATATGGAAACAATTCACTAAAATGTAATTAATTTTTATTTCGAAAAACTGTATTGGTGAGCATGTAATTTAACTATAACAATGAAACTCTAATTATTCCATACATGACGACTTGAACAACAAATGTGATCGATTATTTTAAAATTATCAATTTTTGTGCCACTAACATGGAAGCAATTCACTAAAATCTAAAAGTATCAATTTCTATGCCATTAAATATGATAAGCAATTCAACAGAACCTACCGTTATCTATGCTATAACTAATATAGAAATCTTTTACAAAATAATTTTAGGGCCTCAGTTACATAAGCTTAATAATGAGTATAAACATGTGGATAGTTTTTGTACATAAATATTTGCGAAAAAATTTAATGAGAATTTTTTTTCAAATAATAGGTTGCTAATTACATTTATGACATATTTGACAAAACTTCATTATTGATTTTGTAATGGTAAAAGTTCCAATAAAGTATAAAATTTGTAAATTACGTAGATCTGATTCATAAATTGTAAATTTAAAAAATGCTTGCAGCATTCGAAAATATAAAATTTATTCATAAATAATAAATTTAAAAATGGTAGAAGAACTATGTGATTTTCACTAAAATTTTGTAATATACATTTTCAATCAAGTAGAGAATAAAAAACTTAGGCCTATGTGGTATAGTTAAATGTTTTTGAATACATATTTAGTTTAATTTATTTGTTTAGTATGTTAGTTGTAAATTTTTTCAAGGAAATCAAATAATTACAATATATAAAGAATTAAAAATTAGAAATGATCTATTACAAATAAAAAATGATCTATTTAAATGTACGACCCCGTTTACAAATTAATAATTAAAAAATAATGAATTAAATGATCTATTACAAATAAAGAATTAAAAAATGATCTATTACAATATGTAAGCATTACATAGTCTTCATCGACCAAGTCGTGCCGGACATGTTCGCCTGTCATGACCTGTCTGCTGGCACTCACTGCAACGAGCGGTCAAACGTCTATCTGATATATCCATCTCATTCGGAATACCAGACATAGATGTACGACCTCATTTTACTTTTCACAGACAAAGTATATTAGGCGTTAAGGTCCACTGCGGATCATCCCAATAATCTTGATGCGGTATTGGATTGAATTTAGTTTCCCAAACCCTCATGTATACAGGAAGCCTATATACTGGATCAACGTACTCGAATGGATTTTTACCGCATTCAGACATTACAGCGAGCATATGAGAACATGGATAGTGTCTTATCTCATATTTCCCACAACTGCACGTGGGTTGATTCATCCGCACAATCTGTGTATTGCGACCTCGTCCATGGCGAAAAGATGTTTGCACCTCAAATACGCGGCAGGGCCTATCAGACAATATTGATACAAACTAATCAAGTTCATGTTTTTAGGTGTACTTAACTTCACAACATAATATCAACAATTTAGTTTATATTGCAAACTAACCTGTCATACGATATCAACTTGAAAGTATTTGCCCTTGCGATGCCATCCTCAATAGTTTTTTGCATCTCTCTAGGGTATTGGAACTCATTTCGTACATCTATTTCAGCTTGGGCTCCCATCTCGTCAAAATATTTTACGAGCCGCCGAAATGTAAATTCAACCATAGCTGAGATAGGTAAGTTCCTTGCACCTTTCAAGACGCTATTGAAGCACTCTGCATCGTTACTGGTCAATACCCCCCACCGATATCCACCGTCATACGAAAGGGCCCACTCCACAGGATTCATCTTGTGAACCCAATTGATGGCATCTTGGTCAATAACCTGTATCTGTTGTAAGTAACCATTACACTTTCGTCGTTGATGAGCACTCCCTGCTTTCCATAAAAGTTATTTCAGTTCCTTATTTTTGAACCTAGTGTTAAAGTTACTACAAACATGTCGAAGGCAGTGCCGATGATATCCAACAAATTGGAGCGAGGGATTCAGCCAATGTCGCCTCATAGCAGCTAAAATACTCTCAGCTCGATCAGATATCATAGTCACTCCCTGTCGGTCCATGACAATATGTTCCTTGATATTTGAAATGAAGAACGACCAAAACTCCAAACTCTCCCTGTCGACAACAGCGAATGCAAGCGGTAATACTTTTCCATTGGTAGTGACAATCGTTGCTACAAGCAACACACCAGTGTATTTCCCGTATAAGAATGTACCATCTATGGTTATAACAGGCTTACAATATCTGAATCCATCGATGACGGGTTTGAAAGACCAAAAAACAAAGTGGAAGACGGGCATAATGGTTGTATGCCCGGTATAGTTATGCTGTCCATTGCACGTGGTGCCAAGAATTGATGTTTGGTATGCATGCAAAGAATTAGGGCGCAAACACCTTATTTTATGAGTTCATCCCATCCCCGAATACCGTTCTAATTGCCTTTGCCCTTGCATGCAGCCTGCTTGTATGATATTACTCATGGTCTCATGGTCTCTCTTGAAATCTTTAATGACATTCTTAATGGCATATTAGTCATTCGCATACGACATACTAATTGAGTCAGATTTTGTGTGCTGTAACATTATAAACAACAATTATATATGTTATATATCTGTTAATACATTATGTTGTATACTCACCGTATTTCGTCAAAAAGATGAGAAGCAAGTAACTGTAGCTAATATTAGTGTGGTCCCTGTTCATTCGTTGGGTATAAACATGGTAGCCCTTAACTGCTTTAATTTCAAAAGACAGTATCCTACTAGAGATGCATGCAACCACCATTACAATCGTGCTTGTCAGCACACACCGCAACGTTCGCTTGAGTTACGACTTTGTATAATTCCGATTATTTGTTGCAATGGTACATGATTTTACAGCATACAGTTGTCTTCGTTATCAACGAAAACCATCCCTTTGTCCAACTTTGTGATTTTCAGCATCCATTTCGGTCGGGAAACCGACATCGCGGTTACTAATGTCAAAGATCACCGACCATGTGAATTGTTTCTCATAGAAATGGGATTTCAGGTCTACGGTGATGATGAAGGACATCTAATATAACAATCGGAAGCGTCGGATCATCTTTCTCATCATATGCATCTGCATCCGCCAATCAAAATTTTCTTCATCAACCACATTTCATTCTCATCATATTGTCTAGGCACATCAGGCACAGTCTGTCCTGTCACAAACTGCAGCAAGATTAACCGTTTCAGCCATATTACTAGCAACTCTCAACTGGTTGGTATGATGCTGTAGTTGGGACATCTCAGTGTATTTGTAAATTCAGCTTATAGCCACCGTGACTTATTCTCACCATGGCCATGAAATGTCTGCTGTGTGTAGCCCGCTGCATAACATTCATTTGATTCATACATAGGAGACTGAAACGCTGTCGTGTCAATCCCATGTGTCAGCAATGTAGTGAACGGATTTGAACTTTCCATCTGTGTCATATTGGGGACATTGTGTACAATCTCTTTATCAATGTACACTTCTAAACAATTTGGTTGTTGGAAACTTCCACCGATAGTTAATATGGTGTTCAACGCCTCATCGTCATTGATCGGTAATATTTCGTATTTGCTGGTTGCTTACCACTGGCAATAAGGATATCTACATTTGAAGATCAATCGGATAATTTCCCCGTGGCTTGCCACCTTCGACATAAACATCTCCTCCAAATTACTAAGTGTGGTGCCAAGTTGCACCCCATATATCCCTTTCGGCTCAGCATCATATGTCATACCTTCATCAGGATCCCGAATTATGTTGGTTTGTTTACAACACATAAAGAATGTTGGTTTGTTTGGACATAACTGTCTATGGAACTCCTGTGTTCTACTTTTTCCATTATTTATTACGATTAAATCATGCTATTGCGCACGGTAAATGTAAATTTTTCTTTTTCCATGTTTCTTCTTCTTTGTTTTGATAACATTTCAGTGTTGATTTGATTTTTGTAAATTAACTTGCTTTTATTTTTATATTCATTATTTGAATTTGTTTAGGCGGACAATTTGTGAATTTTTTTTTTTGAATTTGAATTTCCATTATTTGGTTTGTTTATTTTCTCATTTTTTCTTTCGTACTTTTTATTCGTATAAAACAACAGCTGAGATTTCATCTCTACGTGGAGTTCTTATTTACTTCCTATGTGGAGACTCTTATATTTTCTGCGTGAAGATTCTTTGTTGTCATTGCTCTCTTGTCTTAATTAAAAAAAAAAACATCAAAACAACTATCATTCTTGTCTTAATTCTTTGTTGTCATTAGTCTTTTTTTATTCTCATTCTTTTTGAAGTTGGATATGCTTTGTTCATATGATCCTTTTTGGAATTCATACACATGTATAGATGTCCTATACAAAAATGTTTATTGAATTAGTGGCGAAAAATAAATTTTGAATCACATAGTAGCAATAACTTCAGATTTTGAATAAGTCTAAGAATACAAAAATGGTTATAGAACTGTACAATAAATGTATATAGATGGATAAAATTTTTAAAAATAGTAACAAACTCTATAAAATTTTATGCGTATATATATGTATATTTAGTCAATTTTATGATCAATTTTGTTTGTTTATAACAAAACTACAAGATTTTTAGCTAGTGACCCATTTTGATTTACAAGATCTATAAAGGGACAATTCCAAAGATTACAGTCATGGCAGAGTTTAGAGGAAGATCAGATATATGCATGCGTATTATTAAGTATTTAAAGAGGTGTGTTGGGTTTGTGTTTCTAGAGTGTTTTTGAGATAAAAAGTACGAAAACTTATTTGGTTTGCCTTCTTTCAGAAATGGTTGTGGAAAATTATTTTGGGAAGAGAGTTTTACAAAAAGTGATTAATTTAATGTGTATGAGAGAGAAAGTTATTTTGGAAAGTAGGTAACCAAACAAAATTATAGAAATTTTATTTGGAAAAATTTGTTTGGTTTGATGAATCTATAAATTTGTTTGTAGAGAAATTTTCCCAACATTTTATATGAAAAACAATCCAAACAAGCCCATTATTTCTATGATTTGAATCCATAACACTCGAATTATAATAGATTTATTTTATTTTATATTATTATTAGCATAATAAAACAACCTTACCATTGCGGCAAGGGCCTCCCTCCCTCAATATGATCAATTTTCAAAAGGCATTCACTCAAAATAAATAAATAAATAAATAAATAATAATGACTCTACACAACCGTTAGTTTAGGCAATGATTTAATCGTACGCATGTAAGCGGGACCAATTTTAAAAACACATATTTTGTTTTCTTTTCATAAATCTTGATCTATTTTTTTAGTATTTTGATAAAGTAGACAGATATATCACACATTTAAAAGACACTTCATTCTATCAAGTATTTTTCTTATTCAGTGAGACTGGACAAAATTGGACAAGTCATACAAACATCTTAAATCATAGTGTAAGTTTTGTAGATAATTAAATATTTGTTCCATTGAGTTGAAAGAACTCGACTGATGGCACGGTGTATGTTTTAAGACTCTTTTCATCAAATTAATCACTAGTGTATGCACGGTATGGTGTGAGTTGAAAGAACTCAATTGATGGCACGGTGTGAGTTGAAAGAACTCGATTCTATCCAGTATTTGTTCCATTCGTAGTGTATGTTTTAAGAATCTTTTCATGCATATATTATAACTAGTGTATGCCCGTGCTTGCAGGGACGGTGCAATTAATAATGACTTCTAATTATATAAATCAAAATAAAAATTATTAAAATATAATGATAAGATTTTCCTTTTCAATGGTGGTGGACAGTCACAAAGCGAAAGTGGCGATAAGTCCCTTCGTTCAATACCCATTTCAAAAAAATTTCAAATTTTCTTAAGTTTTGTGAGGAAATTTTAATTTCTACTATAATGCTATTATATGTATTACAAATTCAGGTCATTAAATTTTTTAAAATTTCTATGACAAGATTATAAAATTAAATGTTAGTATTTTATGATGAAATGTCTTCAAATTATTCTAATATCAAAGTTAATATTTTTTTTATAAAAATTATTAATTTTATTGAATGTATATTAAAAATAATGCATGATATGGCGGTTTGGTTTGATTTTTTAAATTATTTTTTGATTTTTTTTAAAAAAATATAAATAAATTTGACAAAAATAAATTGTTTGGTTTGATTTTCCAAATGGTTGTGGAAGAATGTGGCACTTCCCAAAATTCAGTTTTTTTTGTTGGTTACCTTGGAGGGGCAATTTTTTTTTTTTTTTGACAGTTTTTATTTATTTATTTATTTGATGAAATGTCTTGAATTGAATAAATACACCTAGAGGGTAAAATAGTATAGTGAAATAAATCAGGTGACAAATACCATTTCTCATATAGTATAATAGGTGACAGATTCAAGTATACAACCCCACCTTGATATTACCAAGTGAAATACTGAATAAAGGTGTATATATATGTAATACTATTATAAAGAGAAGTCTTCTCTGTGTGTTCATGTCTCATATTTTGGGTTTTTCAAAAATACCCCTATATCAGTTATATGGCCAGTTATGCACTAAATTCAATTTTTTTTTTTGTTGCCAAATCTCTCAACTTTTGATTTTTTTCAGATTCATTTCAATTTTCAGATTTTGAATTCAATCATACAGTTTACAATCTTATTTTCTGAAACAAAATGATCATATATATATAACCATGTGGACCTCGAATTGAAATTGTCAGTCCACCTTAATTCTCAATTCATGAATTTCATAATATGACATTAACAATTCTCAATTATATGAATTTCAATTCGCAAATTTTATTCTTAATTAAAAAAAATTACTTTTAAAACCCTAATTTAATTTATCCTAACCACTACTTCTCTAAAATGGTTAACATGTATCTTGTCAGATGTTGTCATTGACAGAGAGCGTAGAACTCATAAATATGTATTAGGTATAACGAAATAACTGTGAGACTTATCATTTGATGATTGGTAAAGGTCAAGGACCTAATGGTGCCCTAGACCACCTGATATTTTTTTTCCCCTACTACACCTTATTTGTTTGTGCAATCACAAATACTTTTGCAACGTATAACATTTTGGTATCAATTTAACTCTCAAATATAGTAGAGAAGGTAAAAGAGGTCTTTTAAATATGACCAAGAATTTTTTGTCTTTAAATTCATTTAAGTCCTTTTATCTTAATACATTCTGTCAATCGTTATATTATATGAGAATCTGAAAACATAAGTTTCAAAGCATAATTTCAAGAATAGGAGTGTATTTAGACATATGATTCAAAACTCTCTTAAGTGAGATACATAGTTAGGCCATGTTTGATAACTCTCTTTTAGAGAATGGAATTGATTAACAATTTAGTGAGTCTCACATAAATCCCGTTTAGTTGAAAAATAAAAGTATAGGTTAATTCATCCAAGGTGAGATTAAAATTCTCATAATAAGTACCTTTCATTGGATTGGACATTGTAAACGTTTTTTTTATAAATATCTTTCTATTACTCAATCTCATCATACTTATAATTTTAATAAACTGTATTGAACAACCAAAATGAAATCTCTCTGCACTTGCAGGTACCCTTCATTTTCAAGTCATGTCTGCTTTTGTGCTGATGAGTAATGTTCTACTTTAAGCTAAGAATATGAGCAATGTGCATATAAACCTAAATCAATATTGGGAATCAATTAAGTGAAACTAAGGCATCAAGAGGGACAACCTTAGAATGAGGATGGAGGGCATAAATTTTGGTTGTTAGTGTCCAACCGTGTCAACGGCTTTGGGTGCTAAACCAACCAACTTGTTGTGACACTATCTATATGCCTTGTCTCCATTGGATGGATCCTATTGGTTGTGCAATCCATTGTGTTAATGGCATATTTGGAACTTAAATTTGTCATGAAAAATTATAGAAAAGATGTATAGACTCATTCAGATATCGGCTAGTTTATTGAAACAATAGTCTTCGGATAACAGAGTTTACTTGGAAAAAATACATAAAATACATATCAAAGAAATGAGATTGATTTCAAATATGGGTCTCATTATCTATAATTAAATCTATAAAATTAAGTAGTGGTGAGGATAAATTAAGTACTTTATTAAATTTCATAATACCTAATTTCAAACCCTAATTTCCTTTTAATTCCTCTTAACAAGCAAAAAATAAAATTTCCAATTCAACAAATATAGGTTGGTTTATTCACAATTCAAAATTCCAAACCCTAATTTCAAAAAATATAGACAGGATTCACAAGCATAATTTCCGATTTCTGATTCACAAGCAAAATTCCAAACATAATTTCAAACATTTAGCTCAAACATAATTTCTGATTTCTGATTCACAACCAAAATTCCAAACCCTAACATTTTCACAACACTGATAAAAAAACCGTAACACATTACAACCAACACATTTAATAATTGACATTTAAAACCCTAACATTCACATTTTCACAAACACAACAAACACATAAAATTCAAAT